>VZTL01033808.1:0-10851 GCA_013400535.1 Scopus umbretta | reverse complement strand
CATAGATAAAGATATTAAACAAGCATGGCCCCCATACTGAGCCGTGGGGAACACCACTTGTGACTGGCCACCAACTGGATTGAACTCCGTTCACCACCACTCTCTGGGCTCGGCCATCCAGCCAGTTTTTAACCCAGTGAATAGTACACCTGCCTTAAGCCATGAGCTGCCAGCTTCTCCAGGAGAATGCTGTGGGAGACAGTGTCAAAGGCTTTACTAAAGTCCAGGTAGATAACATCCACTGCCTTTCCTTCATCACCTGGTCATAGAAAATGAGGTTGGTCAAGCAGGACCTGCCTTTCATGAATCCATGCTTGCTGGGCCTGATCCCCTGGTTGTCCTGAACATGCCCACTGAGCATACCCAAGATGAACCTCTCTATAATCTTCCCCAGCACAGAGGTCAGACTTATAGGCCTGTAGTTCCCTGGATCCTTCTTCCAGCCACTTTTTGTAGAAGGGCGTCACATTAGCAAGCCTCCAGTTGTCTCAGACCTCCCCTGTTAACCAGGACTGCTGATAAATGATGGAGAGTGGCTTGGCCTCTATATTCTCTAATACTAGCCCCACATCTACCACTCTCACATTATTGTTTCTCCTTCTCCACCTCTTCAAGTATCCTATTGTCCTCGTACTCTAAGCAAATGGCATGAATACCCCAGCTTTGTTCCACACATCTTCCCACATAGCATCTTCAAGGAATATCAGTCTGAATACAGCATGGAAATTCCCTACTTTATGTGTTTAATATGTGTTTATTTTGAAAATGTCCTATGTCTTTGCTACAGACTTCAATTTAGTTCTAACCCTTTCTCTAAATATCTGAAAATCCTTTAAAAGTATCTTGGGTTTTCTTCTGTCATAACCTTGTACTTTATTTCCCGTGGATGAAAAGTGCTTTAGAAAGGCAAATTAGTTAGTTATTTTCACTTCCCTTACCTCTATTGTTACAATGTTTTGTTTATCAGTTCCGCTCATGCCTAGTAAACAGGAAAAATTCCTTTATGCCACAAGGTGCCATGTTTTACTATGCACCTCCTACTTCTACTTGCTTAAAAAGCTTCTGTCTTCATTTAAACAGTTGCTGAAACCTGAAATGTTAAAACATGCACATTCATTCTCTGCTCATGCTGCAGAGATAGGGTATAGTAAAGAGGGAAACTGGAATAGTTTCTTTTTGTGGAGTGACCACAGAAATTTGTATTACGACCCAGTCATAACTGGGCAAATCCGCTGAAGATGGCAAAGTTGATAAATGTCACTAGAGGCAAAATTAAACCTCTGAGTATTTTTGTTTTTCCTATGTAAGAAGAAAACAATACAGTTAAATTCTTAGGGACCTTTGGCAGGTGCTCAGGTTTGGCAATTAAACTGTAAATAAACAAACAGCTTGTTACTTTAAAAATTAATATAGTTCATTTAGAGAACAACAAACACAGAGGTCACACTCCACTTGCTTTACCTGCTGGTTTTAGTCTGGCAAAACACAGTAATATGTAGCTTTTGACAGCTCTCTTTTTATTCCTTTCCTGTTTTGATCAAGAAAATGGAAAGTTGACTGTTTTTCTTGCCTGTGTCCCTGCTCTTGCCAACTTAGTCGACTAGACTCTTTTGTCTCTCTTTGGAAAAGCAAACTTCCTCAAGCAACTCATCCATTTCCCTTCATAATCTCATAATCATACCTGGCATTTAATTCTTCTTCTCTTATACCATTTCACCTGAAAATCTTCTGTCAGGTCCTCTTAAATTTCCTGGCACTACCCATAACTGTCCTTGTCCCCATTCAGCCTCTTACACAAGCATTCAGACTATTTAGCTTTCATTTCTGCAGTTCTACAGATTTTTGGTATTGCCAGATTCTACTGCTCTGAATCCAACTGATGTAGAAGGCTGCTACATATCTTTTCATAGGTACAAGTCAATCTGGTCACATAACCTTTACCCTCACATATCTCCATTAGCTCTCATAATGTCTAGCTTCGGTTAAAAAAAAATCCAATTGCTTTGAAAAGTCTGCATAGATTTACTCCAACATTTAAGTCTCTGCTGTCTTTATCTCTTCCCCCTTCTTTCTAGGAAGGTAACAACTGCCTGAATTAATAAGTTCAGTAGTGCGTCTCTGGCAACAGACATTACTACATGCTTCAGTGGAAGGTGCAGGAAAAAAACATGGACAGGTAGTTACAGCTGTATGCAGAGAAAGTTTTTTCACAATCCTTTAAATGAAAACCTGACTTCTGTCCTGAGACATGAGAAGAGATACCTGTTTACCCTGGTAAGTAGACTTGAAGATGTCAAAATAATCATTAAAATTTTAGTCAGATTCTTTTTTTTTTTTTTAATAATATGGTTGGATTTTAAGTTCTTTGCTTTCTTTGTGTCAGGCTTCCCTCTGTGAAGAAGCGTAACTCCTCTACAATTACATAATAACCTTTCGTCATGCAGTTCATGCTATCTGGAACAGCCTCCCAACATCTTTCTATAATCCTGACCGTTCTTTATGTATTCACCCTCAGCACTTGAAACCTGAGCTGAGAGCAATTCCATTCTCTCTTGTCTCATCTCTGGACAGTTTTTCCTTTTGGTAATTTGCATATCATATTTGCATGTCATACTATTACTATCCAGACAAGTTTTATTATTACTATCCAAACAAGTTTCAGATGCTTTTTGCTATACAAGTCTCACTGTATTAAAGGAAGTTTTTCAGTGCCAGTCCTTCCTATCCTGTCCTCAAACATGTAGTCACTGCAGAGCAGGAATGTAAGAATCAGGCTATCACATAAAAATGTGATTGTGTAACCAAAGGATTCTATCATACTTTGAATCAGGGCTAGCAGACTGCTAGGGGTAAGCAAAGTCTTAGATAAATAGTGTTTGGAGACAAAGATGAAGAGTGAATAGATAGCGGGAGAAAAAGAAAAAGAAAAGTGTTCCAGCACAGAATATTGCCTAAGATTCTTCTAACAAAGGGGCAGAGGGTGGGAAGAAGGACTTTTTGGATCAGTAAGTGAGAGAACTCTGACTGATGTATGAGTAAGCAGAATATTCAGGAACTGCCAGGACTGGAGGGTCTTTCTTTCGTCACCTTTAATTCAATAAAGAGAACATTTTTGCTAAGGGCATTTATTCTGAAAGCTTATCTTTCTCCATTTTGGTTTTTTTATACCCTTCATACCTTCCTGTCCCCTCCTTGTCTCTTTCAGAACATAAGATTCTGAAATGTCCATCTCTGCTTGTATAATAATAATAGTAACAATAATAATTGTTAAAACAGCAACAACAATAAGCCATGCTAAAGTGAAAAGCTGCTGAATGGATTGAAGGGAGGGGGTATAGATGAGACGAGACAGGTCACATGATGGAGGAAGCAGGGCCTTGTTAGTATGAGCTGTCGCTATGAATCGAGGGCAGCTCATCTCAAGCTCACTCCTAATGATCTTGAGAAAGAGCAAGGAAAAAACAAAAACACAAAAAGAAGCCAATCAGTACCCATTGCTGTTTAAGAAAGTTGGCCTCCCCTGAAACTGCTTCAGTGCACAAGAGAGGCACCTTAGAGAGAGACACCCAACACAGCCAGAGACACCAAAAGACCCCTGGAGGAAAAAGAGTGGTCAGAAAAGTCAAACAGAAGCAAAAGAAGAGGGTAGATTTGGTGATTCCAGGCAGGAGAAGGAAGCAGCTACTCAAATTACCTCATATATAGATGAAGAAGGCTAGGATGAGAAGCACGAAGAAGGAGAATTTTTTAGGATATTAACAGAACACCCAGCAGAAGTCAAAGGAGTTGCCTGGAATTACCATACAAATTACCCAGCCAGCTCTTTTACTGTAAACAAAAACTGATCACCTGCTTGCAGCCAGCCTCTTAAGGAGACCAGCTATGCTAAACATGTCCTGCTACTCAATGCCTGTCAGGTAACATTTCAAAAAGAAGCAACAGACATTGTCAAACTCCTGGCATCTGCTAACAGCAGGGAATTACTTGGGGTGCATATATATTCCCTTCCTTTCCATAGCATAGAAGCAGAAATGAAAAGATGTGATTTAACCAAGACCATGATGCCACATCTGGTTTCAGAGCAGTTCTCTTGAGCTTTACTGAAGCCTGGTTTTGCAAGGGTTTCCACAACCACACTGTGGAATCTCATTAGGGATTTGTTTGAGTTTAACATTTATACATCTCTAAATGTTTACAGACATGTTCTGTCACTCAGTTCAAATTGTTCCCCTTCTTTCTCCTCATCACATTACTCCTCATTATATCCTCTTAAACAAGCTGTGTACAATTCCCCTTCATACCAGCTTATACATGCTTGTAAAGAACAACAGATACCCAGTCCCTTATTGTTGACATTTAGCAGAACTGTATGCCTGTATGCATGCCTCCAGCTCCAGTCCTTGTGTATGATATTTACAGAAAATCAGAATTTGCTTGATGCTGTTCTCCATTTTCCTCCATATATATAAGCCTTCCGTATGCTGTCCATCAGTATGACCTTACTCTTCAACTCTTTAATCTCTCCCCTTCCTTTGACTGCCCACACAAGTCATTCATATTTTAGTTTAGTTATCCCTGCAGTTTATTTCCTACTTACAAGGATCAAAACACCTTTGATACAACTGTACAACACGTTTTAGTATTTATTGATGAAACACTCAATACCACTTGTTAAAGTGCACTGGAGTATAAACTGAAATGAAGAGAATGGAAGGTGGTATACAGGAACAAGAAAGGGTCGAGTATCTCAAAACACAGAAAGACGAAAAGTGAACAGGTGAAAAATGCTAGAAAGACTGATTGAAGTATAAGAAGATGAAATGGAGAAGAGTAGGAGATAGAGAGGTGAAGAGGAAATAAAGAAATGCTCTCTAAGAGCTGCTGTGGCAAGCTGATGCTCACAAAATCCCCGTCAAACCCTACTTGTGTCCCCTGTCTTACACAATGAAGCAACATACTTTGACCCACAGAACTACGTCTCTCGTTGCCATCTTCTCCAGGGAAGCTTCTGCCCCGACAACTCTTCTCCATACACAACCACATCAGCTGCTAAACTCATTTTTTTCTGCTACCAGGGAAGAAAGGAAAGCCCATGCAGAGTAAGCAGGAATGAGAAGGGCAGAAGTGAAATCATGGAACTAGCAGGGCAAGATAGAAAAAGGCACAACAACAAAGTAAGACAAAGCTCCAGGATTAAAAAGATAAAAGCAAATCAAATGCAAGACAGAGTGGAAATTTTGGGACTCAGATGCAGGGGTCTTCTCACCTGACTGGCTGGTGCTAACGTTGATGGTGGCATAATGGGGTGCTTCTGAACTCAATTCAGTCACCAAGTTGACAGCCTGGATCTCAAAGGTGTACTGCACACGGGCCAAGAGGTTGGAGACTTGCACACGACTTTCTGTCAGGCCCACTTGGCGTGGTTCAAATTGTACGCTGTCCCCACAGCGCACACATGGCCCTGAGGACCCTGCTGGGCACACTTTGCAGATGACATTGAAGAAAACATCCTTGCGGCCACCCAGGTCCTTGGGGAGGCGCCAGGTCAGGAGCACGTTGGAGCCAACAATTTCATAGCTAAGGTCACGGGGAGCAGAGGGGATGCCTAGAAAACAGAATAAAAAATCAAAATCCCATGAAAGAATGGGAGAGAAGTGGGGGAGGGGAGAAGACAAAGCAGGGGGAAAAGAACAGAACAAGTCGCTTTTTCTTCTCATTCTTACTCTTCCCTAGTTGCTTCCCTGAACAAGGCTGAGAAAAACTTATTCTTGCTACATCATACACTTACATACACGAAGGAGCAACTGTACTATTACATTTTAGAGAAAAAAAAAAATTAACAAGGGTCTTTGTTTCAAAGGTGTGACTTTTTCTTTTCCCTAAAGGAACAGACAGTGTTTAGGGAAATTCCAAGCCTTTGAAATTTTAAATTTTGCATAAGCTTAGTTAAGATTTGTCTCTGCTGAGACCTCTAATTCTCTCCTTTGGCACCTAATATCTCTGAACGCTCTCAGAGTTAGTTAGCCTGTTCTATCTATTGCAGAAACTGAACACCACTTTCCCTATCATTATTCCTGCTGCCAGCCAGATTCCTGAATGGCACTGGGAGTAAACTCTGACAGCTAAGAACTACCCATTCTGTACGTCCAACACGTCCCCTGCTGGCACAGAGACAGTGAAAAGAAGGAGGAAAATGCAGAGGGTGAGAAGATGGCATGGGGATGAGAATGTGAGAAGACATTGGAGCTAGAAAGTGAAAAGCTCAGACAGGTAAAAATCATCAGCAGCATTGCACTGCTGAACTTGGGCATAGACACAAAGCAAGAGTGGAAGGGCAGGGACAGAGAGGCTGAGCTCAGTAACAGGGAGGGGCAACGGAAACATGATTCACAGAATATTTCCCTCTGAAAGCTGTAATGAAATCCAAGCATCCTCATTCTTACCATTACTCTATAGTCAACAAATATTGATGAAAACTACAGGCAAAGCCTTTTCTCTAACACTGATCCATATAAAGGATGACACCCTCTATTAGCACAGATGGATGAGGTCTTTGTGGGGGATCTCTCTGGCTGCAATCTAGTTGATTGCTGGAGCATATGAGTATTTCCAATAGCTATACTTCCCTGGGGACTCACAATTCCAGTGGTGTTAAAAAAATAAATTATGCTGGAGAATTTCACACAGAAGACTGTTTAAAAAAATATACTAACAAGATGAAGCATTTGTACGTCAGGAAATGTCAGAATTAAACTTTCTTTTGTGATCTTAACTGGGCCGCTCAGTATTTGCATTGTGGTATAGTGTTTAATTGCATGATCAGATACTAGTTTTCCCTGAGGATTCTTATCACAGACAATGCAATGGATATACAATTGCTCAGGAGAAATAATCCCTGTGAAGTAAAGATTGCTTGAAGCTGCTGAAGATGGATTCTGTGCAGTAGAGGAAGCAAGGGATTATAGAAAAACCCCACAATCACAATTCCTCATTTCTGACTGTTTAACTTCAGAGCCATAAAGTGTTTCCAAGATGCTTTAGGGAGTTTTTTTTTTCCCTGTCACTTTCACAAAGTTCAAGGGTGAGGTCTGATATATTGTTTAAACTATATTTTTGAATGCTAATCACTAACCCTATTTCATTTTCTGCATCTAATTACTCCTTCTTGACCTATTAACATTCATAATCAATGATTGTGAAAACTCACAACTGATGAGAACCACAGATAAGCCAATGAAAAAATCAATTATTTTTCCATAAATAAAATTTGCAGAATTTGAATTCTGTGCAGTAAATATGGTCTTCACACGTTCAGTGATAAAGGGAAGCAAATATTGGTTAACTCCTTCAATGAACAATGTTTACCCCATGTATGAAGTGAGTTTAGCATTTCATGAGAAATTAGTATATTATTCGCTCATTGAAAGTTGCACCTTATGCATACTTACAATTGACTTATTTAAGACTGCATGAGTCATCTAAAATTTGACATTTTTTCATTTCTGAGCATTTAGTACTGCAATACCCCTGTATTCTCAAAACACAGTTTCACCAGTGTATCAACATTGTAAAAACCATGTGGGAACACTTCTGCCTTCTCATTTACATTCAGTGAGTGGATATACTCTGTAGCCAGCTGGAGAAGCAAAGGGAAGTTTTGGGTTATTTCAGAGGTCATGAAAAGAGGTGAATTGCAACTCCCCTGAATCATTCAGGCACATTTTCTCTCATTAACTGCCTTTCTTGTTTCCAACACTCCATCCACATACTTACCAGTGCAGGGAGCATCAGAATTGTCCGAAGCAGATCGATAGTAGCGGTTCTGACACACACATTCACTTGAACCTGGCAGTGGAGCATAGCTGTGGGCAGGGCATAGGTGGCAGGGGTCATCTCCCACAGATACTTTAAAGAAACCAAGGGGACAGGCTAAGAGGAGTAAAACGAGAGAGGCAAAAGCAGGATACGCATTAATTCAGATTCCAGAAACAATGCAGTCTTATTTACATTTAACTCATGCTGCTGCTGTAGGGAGAAGTTATTACACAGAGTAGCTACTTCTGGTTCTGTTGCTTTATGGAGCACGTATTGTTAAAGTTGCAATTTCAAAACAGTTTATTTTATCCAACAGGTGCTTAAATTGATTCACTGGCTGATGAAAGAGAACCAGTCCAGAGACAGCTTTGGCTATGTGAAATAATTGTCTTCTCATTACTCAAAGAGCTTTAGCATTGGAGAAGCCAAAGAGCATAGTCATGTGATCTGTCTGGAAATAGCCATAACAGTTACAGGTGTTATCCACACCTCCTTCTCCCCACCCCACATAGTCACAAAAATGGATTTTTTATGCTGCCTTCAACAGTTTCATTGCTTAAAGTAATATAAGCTACCATGGCTGATTTTGTATCAAAATTAGGAGCAGGCATTCAGATTGGCAGTCCTAGTGTTTTTCCTGTAGGTCTGTAAACTTCCCAGTAATGGATAAAAGCCTCTTAATTTAGTCAAATTTAACCTGCAAATGCATAGGAATACGCCTATGCAAAAAGCTGAAACAAGGATGGAAATCCATCCTACAGGGAAAGAAAATGAATAAAAAAATAATTACTGATTAACAATATGGGAGTATGGCAGATTCTAGGTTTGGCAAAGATGCTATCCTGAATTACGTAACAGAAGGTGCTTGGATCTTACATTGAAGTGCCAGGATAAAGCTTTTACAATTTTTATGTAAGTTTTATATAAGTCTTCTAAAGCTGTTTATCTATAGATACAGCTCTTTCGGATTCTATGGTCTAACAAGTTCAGGTGAAAGTTCATTTGTGAACTGACATTTGGTTAGTTACCTTCACAATAAGGAGCATTTACAGGGAATGGGAAACTTTCAGATAGACCCCAGACGAGTGTATGATGTCAAAAGACACAAGGGACACACTCAAGAGAAGAACTGTCCTGGTGGTTGCCATAAGCAGAACAATCCAAAGGATTGTGGATAGCAAAAAGTTATACAAAAAAAGAAAAATGTGTAAGAGAAGAATATTGTATACAGGTGTTAATATGAAATTAGGGTATTTAATTAATGTTCCAGAAGCTGCAGAATTAGCCCATCTGGTTATTACTTACTGTACTTACAGACTTCCACCTCCAATAACAATTATTTGGAAATTTTTCTAACCCACACAGGTGCTGAGTGGCCATCGATGCATCTTTCTTAACAATTAAACAACTTCATAAAAACAGAGTAGCTTGCTTATCTAACCTTCTTCTCATATGTGTTGAATTCCCTTTGCTTTGGGTTCTCAAAGCCCATTGTAGAATTTTCCATGTATACTGAGGGACTGCAGGTATGCAAACCTTAACAAAGCTGAAAAGGTTACAGCTGCAGTCCAGACATAACACCCAATAACATCTGTGGAGTCCCATCAGCTTTACGTCTGTTATATTACTTCATCTTCTCTGTCAGAAGTCATCTTGGCTGCAGAGTAACCTCCACATGTACTGTGGTAAGAGTGGTAAGTCCTGGAACAGGTCAGACCATAAAAGGGACTTCAATAACTCTGAATGATAGCTATTAGAACACCGATTCTTCCCAGCACTTAGAAAATGACAACATTCAGTGTGTGATACATTGCCATATGGAAAGGAAGAGGGAAGAAGAGATTGTAATTTTGCATATGATGGATGATGGTAAGAAAAAAGCAATGGCCTTTGCCTTCAGGCCTTTATCCAGCAGAAAGTCAAATTATTCTTATATGGAAAAATCTGTCCCTATTTTCCCGTGGACAAAAAAGTAAGTAAGATTTTGTCCACTTTATGAATTATATCTCTCTCATTCAGTTTAAGGCTCTGCTAACAGCCACAGATGTAGAATACAATTTTCACATTTCTTGGCAAATGCATATGTACTGAAACTATGAGTATTATGAATGGGAAGTTCTTATCCAACTCACTGCATAGTCATTCAACCAAAATTTACCACTTTCAGGGATCTTCCTTTATTTATTTCAAATTTGAGAATGCTGAACTGAATGTGAACATCTTTATTTTCTTACAAGTCATTTTATCTCATCCATTTTTTCTTGCATCAAACCCCTTCTCAAGCTTCTATCAAAGCTTAAAACTAATGGCACGTCCATTCCACTTGTCAAGGTAGACCCTGGAGAATGGTTCTTTTTCTTCATTCAGTACTAGAACATCTAGTTCAAGTACTAGAACATCAAGTAGGACAATGATCTTCCTGCTAGTCACAATAGTGAAAATGCACAGATAATGATAATGCCTGCAGTCTATGTGATACTAAAAGGAAATCTGTAGAGGACAGGGACTTTGCCCCTGCAGTGCAAAAACATGTTTACCCTACAAGGGCAGTGCTAAGAGAATTCAGGTAGATTAATCTCTAGCCCAACTGTAAATCATATGGAAAACTAAATAAAGCTGTGAATGAAGAAGAATTTGTCTGGTATTTAGTAAATAAAACTTATTTTAAAATAAGCACGGTTGTGTTAAAAATAAACAAACATTTATTTTTACGTGGTGCTCTGAAGTCTACCGGCAACTTGCTGTTGAGCCTGGGGATGCAGGGATGAGGTCTGCAGGGATGGCACACTGTTGATGAGTCAGACAAAGGCATTAAGCAAAACTGCAGTGTTGTAGGTTTTACGTAATGGAATGAACATGCCAGTAGCATCTCAGTAAAGAAAGCCAGTTTATAGAAGGCAGAGCAAGTCTACTGCTTAAAAGGCCACGCAAGATTTCATTAATGCTGTAGACAGTCACTCCAAGTGACCAGAAGCATTCAACAGCTGCTTACAAAAATCAACCAACCAATGAACACAGCAAGTTTGCAGATGACAC
>VZTL01033789.1:0-19687 GCA_013400535.1 Scopus umbretta | reverse complement strand
TATAAGGTCAGGTCCATCTTTTAAGCCCTGGTGTACTAGATTTAGCTTCAATGTACTGGATTCTTATTGAAAGGGTTTTTTATGTCTCCTGCAGACTGATGTGGCTCTAGGCATCATCCAGCACACTCGTCTCATTGAATGTCTTTTTAAGGAACAGGTGGCACTGCACTGAGACTTAAAATGAGGATCTGCTGCCGAGAAACATTGGTCCTACTTTTTTCAGCAGATGCTGCAACATTGACAGCTTCCTCAGTAGAAGGTGGACAACGAGTACAGGGTGGCATGTGTGTGCTCTTAGTGGCCCCAGGGCAGGGAGAGCTATTTTAGACATAATAATAAAATGAGACAGAAGCTATAACCAACACAAATATGGTGGGAGAATGTTCCCAGGCCTTTGCCACTGCTTCAGTGAAAACCCATGTGCAATTTTGATTTGGGATCCTTCACAAGAACTGTGATTATCACCGTGGCTGAGGAAAACAGACACTGTTGTCACCAGGGAGCATGGATATACTGTCATTGGTGGTCCAGCTCTTCCAGCTCTTCACCTCAAGCTGTGATCGTAGTGACCATTTCCACCACGCTTTGGCCTTGGTTTTGCTTGTTTTGCTGTCTGCTTGGAGGTCACCACCCGCCCCTGGGGCAGAAGCCCTGGCAGGTTTGGGCAAGTTGCTGCACCAATCCAACAACCTTAAGTGAACTGAAGCTGCGAAATGGCACGGTGCCATCTGCAACAGATGGGCAAAAACATGTTATTGCTCCTAATACAGGCCCAGCTCCCTCCCAGAGATGCTCTATGGGAGCGTCAGGCTTTGTCTGGGATGTCACCTTCCGTCCATCCATCTGCTGGTCTAGCATTAACTGAGTTACCCCAGTTCAGAATAAACTGTGTTGCTTTGTCCTCTTGAGAGCCAGCATTTGCACCCTTAGCACTGTGGTAGAAGTTAAAGCTCCAAGCAGACGGTCTTCAAGGCTAAAGGCAGCTCTGCCTCTTCCCTCAGTTTGGCTCTGATTTAATTTCCCACTATCTTCTCCAATCCTTCTGACTCACTGATGCCATCACCCACAGCTGGAGCCACCTTGGCTCACAGTTTCTGGAGCTATCATGGCTTAGAGAAAAGAAGCAACACCGTGTCTTATTCCCCATGTTCTCCAAGTTGCTGTGTGCCCCAGGTAAACCATAAGACCTTAGGGCCAGGAACATGTCCTAATACACCAGGCAGAAAGTGCTGGGACAGCTTCTCAGCAAGTGTGGGTAGTGGAGAAATTGCCCCCTGCACACACCAGCTTTTAGAAGCATGCTGTGTAAACTTAAGGTGGGGATCAGATTATGGGGTGACTGCGGAATGGATCCTGGAAGTTCTTTCTAGCCCCACATTTCTGGAGAGTTGAATTTAGGGGTTTAATTGAGTGAAGGCAGGAGCTGAGTGGGTGTAAATCACGAAAATTGTTTGGGAGTGCTGGGGCCAGACTGCAGACTGAATGGGTTAAATTTGTCCAGCAGGAACTGGCGGTTCCTGGATGTCTTTGCTTCTGTTTCCCAGCTGCTTTCATAAAGGGTTTGTTGCTGTCTGAGTCTGCCCCAGCCTGACTGTCTGCAGCAAAGTCAACAATCCTGAGCGGGCTCCAGCTGGACCGTCTCCTTTCAGAGGAGCGACAGGCTCTGCAATACCTGCCCTGGGCAACGTGGGATGAAATCCTCTCCTGCCTTTGCGCTCCAGCTCTGGACTCTGACAAGTAACCTGGAGTGGCTGTCACATAGCTGTGCTAAAGTGCCCTGACAGAGTCAGGCTGCAGTGATAGAGTTTTTAATGAATGAGGGTGCTTTGAATGATCTCACGGTGTTTTGTGAATTTTATTCCCCTTCTTGCAGGCTGATAACACAAAAAAAGGGATGAACTGTGTATTGTTGCCTAATTCTGCATAAAACCACTGCAAATTTCACAAGATGTACATAACATAATCAGACCCAAGGGGTCCTTTCTAGCAGATGCCTAAAGCCAAAAGCAGATAGAAAAATTTAACAGGGTCTGATTTATGGTCTAGCTTGACAAATATTCATATGGGTGTGAAAAAGCTTCTGAAGATGCGCCATGGAGCATTGCATCCCCTGTCATCTTCCTCACTGCTTGCTCTCTCTCAAAATAGATTTGATATTTCAAGTGGTTTCAGCTTCAGGCTGATTTTTCTTGCTTTGGTTAAATCTCAGGTTTCAAGCTGAAGATGTTTCACACATGGCAGATTGGCACCTGTTATCTAAGGGTCCAGCAACACTGACCATAATTGAGTTTGGACCAAACTATACACTGCAATAAATCAGCATGATCGATTGAAAGGATTGTTGCTGGGCTGGTTTACACCAGACCAGTTTTATTCTCAGCAGGATTAATAACGGGCAATTTTCTAATGGGCCTGTAAAGTTCTGCCTTGGTGTAATATGAGATCTTTGCCCTTTGCTTCTGCAGTACATTTGTGCAGCTCCAAATGCCAGGGGTGACAGAAGACAATCTCATTTAGATTTTTGCCTAAATGTGCATGCAGAAGCCATGCAGAAGGCTGGTTGCAGAGCACAGGCATCTGGGGAGAGGGGAAGAGAAGGCAAAGGAAATGTATGGTTATATAGCAATATGGAAGGAAGTAATGCAAAGACAAACATTCCGTGCACACACAAGGCATCTTTGCTGCCGCAAGTAATACCCAAAAGGATGCCAATTATTTCTGAGTATTTTCTGGAGTGTTTTTGTTTTGCCTGAAACAATGACCATTGCACTATTTCATTATGTTTTGACACAAGTATAGAACAAGGCAACACTCACCCTTATGCACTCACATACTCCTGTGTTTCTCTAACACTAGCAATAGTGGCTGAAAATGATTGCCTAAGAGAAGCACATGAAACTTGGCTAGCAGGTGGAGATAAAAAGCAAAACTCTTATCTGACAGCTTGTTTTCCTTGTGTGACTAACACCGTGTCTGTGCATAGGCTGTTTTCCTATAGAGCTAGGGGAATTACTTAAAGCCAAATGTTGTCTTTGCAAAACCCAGTTCCCTTGTTTGTGTAGGTAAATAATAAAGTTGTGAAGGTTTTATCTAGCGTTTTCAGCCCTTGATCTCAAAGACCTTTAAGAAGCAAGGGGAGGCCAGAGTAAGAAACTAGATCCTCATTTTGCAGATGGGAAACAGAGGCATATAGAAGTAAAATGTCTCCTCAAGTTCACCCTGAAGGACCCTGCNCGTAGTCTGCAGTGGCTCTCCTGCTGGTCTTTGTAAGTTGAACCTGAGTTATCTGAATTTATTGTTAGAACACCCCCCCACCCCCCACCCCGCTACCTGCTCTGGCTGTGTTACTCCTAGCAAAGACGTATTTTTTCAAAGCATCTAAAGAAAGTGCGTGACCCAAATCCCTCTGACGTGACTGAACTCCTGGTGTTTTGAAGAAATGTTATGCCTCCTTTAGGGAAGTGTGCCTGAAGGAGCACTGAGCCAACGAAAGACATAGACTCATTTGAAAGTTTCATCTTGAAGCCATTTAGTGGCACACACATTTTACCAGAAATGTCTAATGAAGATCTTCAGATGGACAGTTGCCATGAGCTTGTGATGGCTCACATAGAATTGTTTCTGGAAACTAATACAAGCAACAAGCCAAGACGGACTGTTTGCAAGAGGGAGGACCAAGAGTAGGTCACTGCGACACCAGGTGCTAGAGCTGGAGCACAAAATGGATCAATGAATGACATCTCAGGACTTGCAGGAGGAGTGTGTGGATACAGCCTCTCTTTTCATCCACTGCTTTCCATGTCCTACCAGGGAAAACCAAGAGAAACTGAAAAAAAAAAAAGCCTGTGAGCACACAAACCTTCGCAGAAGCCATTGCCACCTATTTTTGTCACTGTTTAGTTGTATTACAACATGGCCCAAATTTCCTGAGAAATACTAGCTTTGTTTGAGTTTGTTTCCAGGCAGAGTTACCTATCCCCTTTGTGGTTTGGGGTAGGAAGTGTTTAAAATGGACAAGGTTAAATCTTTTTGGAGCATCCACTGGCTTTGGAAATCTGACTTTCTCAAATGAATCTGTTGGGTGCAGGAAACAAGGAAATCAGAAAGAAAAAGAGAAATAAAGGGCAGAAGTGCAGCCAGCACACACATTGTGCATTTTTCCCTGACGAAATTTGCTCCTGTGCTTGCTGAATCAGCATTTTTTTTCTGCCAGCGTATAAACAAGAGACTGAAGAGTCTGATGGCATTGTCCAAATAAACCCATTCCAATCTCTTCTGTTGCTGCTGACCTGGAACTCTTTGGATCAAGCAGAAAGCTTTTGTCGATCTTACAGCACAAAGCCCAGGCAGTCCTGGAGAGCCTAGCTGTTGGTAAAATGCTTTCCAAGCTTGCAGAGCTAAGCCCTCTGAGTCCCTCCAGAAGGGGATTCAAGCCAGAATTTCAACAGAAGCCACCATCCTCAGCTGTCATAGCCATCATGGCAGTAAAGATTGTATCTCAATGCAAAAGAGAAAAGAACAGGCAAAAGAGAAAAGAACATGTGAAAGAGAAAAGGGTATTTCTAGGCAAGAGGAGGTCTCAGAGGAAAAGTTGCTTCTAACATCACCCTGAAGTAAAATGTACCAACTTGCAGAACAAAGACTTCTTGGTCCTCTGCCACCGAGGGCTGAAAACAGCTTGTTTTCTCTGAATTCAGATGGTAAGTAGGCCTGGACCTGCTCAATGCATGGACATGAAGACACCACAAGCATAACTGAAGAAGTCAGGGGCAGGCATTAGACTCCAGAAAATGCTGAGCTGAAAAAACAAAACCCACCCAAAACCACCAACAACATCTTTTCAGCAGCTTTGGGCTGGCAGAGGGGAAATGAGGAGAACTTCATTGTGCTGACTCACGGGGTACAGACGATGTGTCGTTGACTTTGCTCTCTGTTAGCAGGGGTTTCCCTTCTATCAGCAAAGGAGCAGCTGAGCCTTAGCAAAAAGGAGAAACAGATATTTTTGTCACATGCTGGTGGTAAAGACAGGCTTCACAATGAGCTACTTTCTTCTTGCACTGAACAAGGAGCTTCAGTCACAGAGAGAAAACAATGTAATCTGGAAAACTCTCTCTTTCATTGGCTGGCAGAGGCTATCAAGGGTCAGGCAGGCTGGAAAATCCTTGGACAGAATTACTTGCAACTTCCAAGTCCCAGATCAAATATTTCTAGACCATGGTGACCAGAGATGCCAGAGGATGCAAAGGGATGTGGATTCATGACCACTGAAGTGTGACATACGGTGTTGCCACATACCTCTAAATTCCCAGAGGTTTTCAAAGTGCATTGCATCACGTGCCTCAGAGCAGGGGGAAAACTCACTGGACCAATGTCACTCATCAGGGACACAAGAAATAATGGAGGTATTTCTATTTTGGGGGTGAGAAAAGTCATTTCAGGAGACAAGCTGGCTGTGTGAGCTCCCCTCTGAGGGCTCCTGGAAAAGCTGACTTTCTGCAAAAAATATGAGCAGCCTTGGACACACAAGGAGGGAAGCTGCCCTGCTCTGCAGGGCCTGTCTTGCCCCCCCATGGGGTGAGGGAGCCAAATGGCCCCCAACATAGCTTTACTGGCTCCTTCATAACCTGCACGATGGGTTTGAAGTGGCATCTGCTCAGGGAGCCTTTCCATGGATATGTCATCAGGACAATACATTAGCCAAATCTTCTTCCCTTGTAAAACTTGTCTCTGTTTAATTGATAACACATTGTTAGCTGAATCTGTTTAGGCCTCTTCATGTTTCTGCAAAACTGGTAACACTGAACAGGGCTTAGCATTCCCAGTAAAAGGCCAGTTCTGCCTCCCTCCCCAGCTTCTTTTGGAGTGGGGGATATATCCATGTGTATATAAAATGCAGTTCATGACAGATTTGCAGAGCTGATTCAGCCTGTTGCTCAGGCTCCAGGGCTGATGTGTTTGGCAACCTCTTGAACTTGCTCCTTCACCAAGAGGGCACATAGGGTATGTCGTGGTCAAGGGAACTTTCACATGCTCTGGTCCCTCTGGTGTGGAGAGCAACCAACAGCTGTTTCCAGTGATGGTTTTGAAAAGTTGAGGTCTCAAGACGAACGGGCAGACATCTTTTTATAGTCTGAGAGATAATCACCTGGCTGGAAGTATTGAGCAAACCAATCTTTTGGACCAGATCTCAAGAGCAAAGCTCTATGAATCAGTAATGATCTCAACTGGTGGCCACGTGAGGTCTCCTCCTGATGTTCGTGGTCCAACCTAAGACCTCAAAAGCCATAACACAGTCAGGTCTTACCCAGTGGAGAGACTGTGAGTGCTGTGATATCTCGGTCATGGAGGTATGCATAGATGTGCTCTGATGACCTTGGTGGATGGCTGGCAAGATCCGTTTCCCCGGAGAGGCCTGAGGCATGCCAAGGGGCAGAGAAGACTGGTGATGTGTCACCTCCTGGTGTTCATGCTCCTGGGGTGCAGCTGGGGCTCTATGGACATATGTGCTTGTGCCCCCATCTAGTGGCTGTCCCCAAGCCTGCAACGTGTCCCCTCCTCTTCCTCAGTGCCATTCCGCTCAGTGGGGAGCACCTTGACTCTACTGTTGATGGTCTTGGGGTGCTACCTGGCTTGGGACTGTGCCCTTTTGCAACTGGGCTTTGTGGCACATTCCCTGGTGGTAAATTACTCATGCACAAAATTTCTGTGGGGCAGAGAATCAAAATCTGATAGCAATCATGCAAGTACAACAAGACTGTGTTTCTTACTTCTGTCCAGGTTCCCAACACATGATCTGGCACAGGGGAATGTGTCCTTGCATAGAGCCCATCACCTTGGCTAAAGCTGCAAAGAGGGGAAAGAACATTTTGGTGATGATAAATCAGGTTTTCCCTCACCCTCATGCTTATGGCTTGCTTTTGTGCAAGCAAAATTTGTTTTTGCAATGTGATTATAAAAAAAAAAAAAAAGTCCCCCAAAATCACCACCAGCAACAAAAAAAGGACGATGGATTCAGATGTAAGCTGTTTCTCCAAGCACGAGATGAGCTTTCAGGCAGAGATGACATTGTCTGAAGTGAAAGTGGAAGCTGTGTGCAAACATTTGGCCACACTGTCAAAGGCTGGGAAACAAGATGGTGTGGTTTTGGTGCTGCATGTAACTGGAATACCCCAGTGAACCTGAGACACTCCAACAGTCTGCTTTTTACACAAACATGCATTACTCATCAACTTTAATGGTGACATAAAAGGCTCTCTATTTTCTGTAGGCATTTTTACAGCTCCTGTTACAGCATTATCTTGACTTTTTACAGTCTTTATTGCATCTCCCCCACAACTCCTCAGGCAAGACGTCAGAGTTATTCCTGTTGAACCACTGGGAAAATTGAAGTGCACAGAGAGACGTACTGAAGATCCCAGAGGAAATAACAAGCAAAGAAAGTAGGGAACTGAACTTAGATCTCTGCTTGCCACTGAGCTGCCTTACCTTAGATAAATCCTAAACTAATGCCACAGTATCTCTTGAATTCAACATGACACAGCTGTCACCATAGGACTCCAAGAAACGTCCCAACAGTGCTCAAATTCTTCCTTGAAGTTGAAGGTAATTGTGAGAGCAAAGCATTGCGAGTGGTGCTCAGTGGATTAAGAAATACCACTCACTTGGAACTTCGAAGATGCCCATTGCACTGGTTGGAAATCACCTCCCCAAAAGATGATGGCAGCTGCTGGGAAAAGAGAGCAGAAAGTCCGCTTTGAGCACTGCCTGAACTGAGTTGCTCCAGGCAGGTTTCCTCAAGCACTTACAGAAATTGTTTCTGATAGTGACCTAAACACACTGGAGAAAGACATAAATGAAAGGGAAAACATTAGTTTGCTCTCTGCCTTTTTCTCATTTGCTTACCACCCCAATCTAGCTGAGCTGGACTTCCCATGCAAAAGCAAGTTCCTAAAGATCTTAATATTGCTTAGTGAATAGATGTCCTTTAGGTACATCCCTAGGGCTTTCTGGTTGCTTTTGCATAGCACACGTTGGCTACTCTTGCAGGCATAAAATGCTTTTTGACAGAAAAAACATTATCTTTCTGCTATAGGCCTTCTTGTGTTAGCATGTGTAATCCTTTGTGAAGATGGCTTGTCAGGATACTCGGATATGAGGCTGACAGCTTTGTCAGTCAAATATGGTGGCAAGACCAAGGCTCAGGAGCTGAAGATAGGGTACATGTTACCCTTTAATTTTGGTCTAACAGCTGAGGGTAAAGGAAGCTATCAATGATCGGTGATCACCTGTGTTTCTCCAAGGCATTTCTTTTAGCTCCTTGGTGTATTCTTTCAGGATGGTTTGAGGAAATCTACTGGGCTCTCCAGGGATTTCTCCCACAGCTCGTCTGATTTCTCTGTGTAGAGGTTGGTGGACTTTAGCATGGAGATTGCTCCATGTAATGCCTAGCATACATCACAACATAGTACAGGAATGGTCATGCTATGGAGAGGCAAAAGGCTGTCTGTCTACCCTGTTCTTTCTCCATTAACATGAGGACTGGAGTACCAGTGAGCAGTCACTCCTTATTTATGTCTTTCAGGCTACTTACGGTCTTACAGTCTTCTAGAGAACTCCCTTACTCCACTTGCAACATCTCATTTCTGGATGAAATGCTTAATTTCTTGTCATGCAGGGTCAGATCCATATCTCAGCTCTCCTCATTGTTCTTCTCGGTACCCTTCCAGTTCTGCTTGTCTTTTTTTGAGAACAAGAACCATGCTTCATATTCAAGATGTGGAGAATGGCCTGGATGTCTATGGTACTCTAGCCTTTCTTTTACTTCACAAACACAGTGAGCATAGGTCAGATTTCTGTTATCTGGCTCAGGCACATGGAAGTTGGATCTCAAAACCTGAGTGTCCCTTTACAGTCATTAACAAAAAGCAGTCCTCTCTGGAGGTGATTAATCTCAAGTCTAGTTAGAGGTTCAAGATAGGACAGATGAATCACTCTCTGGAACAGTGTATTTTCTTCCTCAGATTGTCAACCTCAACTTAGAAGAGGTTGAGGCATTCTAGTCATAGGTGCCTTTTACTGTCAAATTCTATTTTGCTGAAGAAAGTCTACCTGACCTGAATTTTGCCTTTCTTTCTGACCCCCTTGCTTTCCAGCAGGGGAGGATGGGTCCCTGATTTTCTCCATCATTCTACAGCCATCCTTCAACCTGATGACAAACCTGTCATCTCAGCTCTTGCTGTCAGACTCTACCTTTGTATTTCAGCAGTTTCAGAGCTAGATCTTCCTCCCAGATCAGCTCTTCTTCCTCTTTTTGTTGTCCCTTCTTTCCCAGGATTGCCCACAAATCTGCCCTTCCTTCCTGTTCTTCCAATGTTCTTCTTCACCACCCACCTTGCGTTCTCTCCAGGCTTTCACATGGGGAAAGGGAGAGATGGGTAGTTTCTGGTATACACCCTTCTCAAGTCTTTTTCTCCCAGAAGGAGCAGCAGCACTGGATATAGTCTCCCAGAGTTAGATCATCCAGTAAACACCTTTCTGGGGGCATGGTGGGAAGCAGGATGGCCCTGTGAATCTGTTTCATTGTCCTCTTAACTAAAGGTCACTGGCTGGGGAGCCGTCTTGGCAAAACCTGTCCCTTTCAAAGACTAATAAACAAGCCCTCTTGGATGCAGGCTGGTTTACAGCTGGGCTGGAAAAGAGAAGAAGAAAGATTGCTTTCCAAGCCCTGCAGTGATCCCAGATTTGATAAAACCACTCTTTTCCTTTCCTCTCCTTCCCTCATGTCCCAGGGGTACAACTCAATTATTTATAAATGCAAATGCTTCTTGGGTCAAAAGCAGGTCAGAAAATGCTGTGCAGGCAGGATAATTCAACCTCTGTTCCACCAGGGCACATACTGCAACACAAAAAAATGATGCCATGCCCCTTAAGTGCTCTGTTCTTACCCTCCCTCCTCCTCCGACTTGAGCCCTGGCCTGCCCCGTGGAGAGTTTGTCTTTCTGAAGTCACAAAGGCTGAAATGATCGATATCAGACTGATCTGCTGAGCAGCCCTGGGTCTGCATGTCTAAAAATGGATGGGGTTATATAATTTTTGGGGGAGGGGAAGTAAAGGATGGAAAAAGCACCACTGAAAGCTAAGGCTGGGGTCATGGGCCTCGGCTCGTGGCAAAGGCAGAGAGGTTTCTCAGGAAATACACAAACTTGAGCCCTCTGTGATAACATGCGCTTGGTGCCAATGGCTTTTGGAAGAGAAAACATGATCCTCGGCTTCCCAAGGCACAGTGCCTCATGCAGACTGTGGGCCAGGCTGAGACCTTGCTTTGGCTCCTCGTTCACCTGCCTAAAAGCCTCTTGAAATCACTGGTGATCATTTTGACCCTTAGTCCCTGCCTTTGCCAACTGAGTGTAGAGGACAAAGGACTGTTGCTTTTTGACTGGGAGCGGCCTGAGCCTTCACTTTCTGTCTCTCCTGGTTGCCGCAGCAGTGTCGGTGATTCAATGAAGTCCTTTTGCTGTCTGAATGGTGCTGTGGGCTCTAGAAGACATGCTGGTTCGGCTTTTGTTGAAGCATGAACTCAGAGAAAGTCCTCCAGATCCATGCCAGTGTCCCTGCCTTCATAGCACAGCCCAAGTGCATCCCTGCATCATTTCATGTTTCTGCCTGTCTGGGGGATGATGGCATCTTATTAACTAACTGGTCCTCATGACAGTCCTGTGCTTCATCTGTTCCAGGTCAGGGAAAAGCTGATTTCCATCATCGCCTACGGAGTCAATGGCAGACAGGGAGCGCAGATCCACCCTCCTCAGCTGGCAGGCATCCAGCCCTCTCCTGTCTGTCCATGGTGCCTTCAGAGATCCCTTGATGCTCACAACAAGGTCATTTATGATTGCTCATTATGCTCAGACCTTTGCACAGGTTCTCCAGGAAATCCAAGCAGGCTCTGAGCATGATTGTAGTATATTTATATATTAGTTATTCTTTTAACCTTGGTCACCAGCAGTCTCCTGATCTGTAAGTACCGATCCTATTTATATACTGGCTGTCATGCTAAGCAGTGTTGTACTGACCCAGCTGCCCTCCTTACCGGAGATAATGATTAGATAATCTAACTTATCATCTTGCTTCCTGCTTTTAAGACTCAGAAATGTATTTGAACACTGGCAGCTGGAAGGGCAGCATTAGTTGTCACCCTCACTGATGCTTTAAGAACCAGTTTGTGGGTACCCCAAGAAATCCAAATCTTTCCTTCCCTGCTTGTTTTCTGCTGAGCAATAGCTGATACAGGTCACGCTGCTTTGTGAACAAAGGAGGCCACACTCAGTGGAGAAGAAAGATGACTCCTGAGATTGTAAAGTCACCTCTGGACCAAATTCAACTCTTGATGTCAGTGGAAAAGCATTTCCAGCCTGGACTGCACATGACACTGCCCTGCACTAAAGTGACCCATGTGTAAATGAGCCTGGAATTGCACTGGTTGCTTAGAAAAAGGTGATAGGGAAATAATATGGAAAACTTCATAGAACAGTTTGAAGTCATCCTCTTCAGAGGTGAGGCTAGCAGGAGGAAGTCGCCTTCCATAACAAGTCACTTTTGCTTCTTTCATGGTTCTCCTTCCTTTTCCAGGAAAACATTGACTCTTCTTTGAAGAGCAGCTCATCCTGTGCATGGAGAAGGAAAATGTTTTGGGGGAGAAGAATCTGAAGACCTAGTCCTGGTGTGTGATGAGGCCAAATTACAGTTCCCCAAACATGAATCATCTGTCAGCTTCCAACACTTTACCATCACGACCTGAATGTTCCCTTATCTGGTGGAAAACATAAGAAAGTAATCCGTACTTAGTTGTGCAGGCACAGATTAGCTTTACTTATAACACTCATGGTCTTTATAAAGAAAAAGATAGCCAAATGCAATTCAGTGGATGTATTTCTATTAAAACTCGTGTGCCTGCAACTGTCTGGGTTAGAACACGCACAGGCTGAATGTAATTCCACTCCAAATGAGGTCATTTGAAACGGTACAACAAACATTACTAATGCTGCTGTATCATGCTGGGCTGTCAGATAGATCCCAGGGCTTTAATGCAATGCTATATATATATTTATACAGTTGCCCATACTTTAATTAGGAGATGGAAATGCTAGTGGGAGACAAAGCAGAAAATGCCAACAAAGGCACATCATGCTTCCATTCATGTCGAGGCGTTCACTGCTGACAAGATACAGCTGCATCAGCTGTTTCTTTCGGGGTTGTATTTGGCTCTGTTAAATCCTATTGATTAACAGTAAATTGTCTAGAGTGATGTAATTTTCCAGGGGAAGCAGAGGGGTAAGGTTGGAGGGACTGGGGCTATACCTATGCTGCTGGTTCTGTGGGGGGCTGTACTCAAGGCATGGACTGGAAAACCTGACGATCTCAGACAGAGGTTTGGAAAAGCTGCCTGGCTTAGGACAGCCTGGAGGTGGCTGTCCCTGCTTGCTCTGGGTCAAAAATTCCTGGTCCTGCAGCTTCAGAGAGATGAGGGCATGAGGGAGATGAACTTAATGTCCTTTCCAAAGCACAGCATAGGTGTGCAGGATGGGTCTACAACAGTCTGGATGGAACATGCTTTAGAGCAGTTGACCCTGATCTCCCTGTCTTCTTTTAGATGGATGTGCACAGTCATCTGCAGTATGTAGTGGTGGGAAATGTCCAGGATTTGCATGGAAAGGGGTTCATATTTTTGCAGCTTGCTGTGAAATGGGAAAGAAAGAAAGCAACATCTTGGCAGGACATCCAGATACCTACCTGCAGGCAGGCTCGACCCTGATCCTGATGTTGAGCATCTCTGAGACTGAAGATGATTGGAAGCCACCATAGGTCTCCTGGCATAATCCCTGGTGCAGAGGCAATTAGGCTACTGCAGTGCTTGTGTTGGCCTAGTTCATATCCTTGTAAAGAGGCGGCAGAATTACCTCAGCAGCTAAAAAGCCTTTGTCAGCATGCGCTGCCTCTACAGGTCTGCATTTCATGGGTGGGTGGGAGGTGAGGGTGGGGGAACGGGGGGGCAGCAGCCTTTGCTCCTGCTCCTCCACTGCAGAGTGGACATCTGGGTTCCTCTCTGCAGCCCCTCGCATGGCTCAGACCATCACACTTCTTGTCCCTGTTGTGTCAGACAGGTTGTGTCTGTCCCAGTCTGTACTGGGAGACATCACTCTCCCAGCAATGGCAATGTCCTCTGGTGTAGACAGATCCTGCAGACGCAGTGCCCAGACGTGCAACAGTGGCATGATGGACAAGGTGAAGGTTGATGTAGGACAACCTTTAGGGCATTCTCAGTACTCCCATTTACCATAACTTTCCCCAGAAATCTGCCCTCATGCCATTAGGAGCAGAGTGGCTGAGGAGCAGCGTCCAAGGGCAAGGACTGATTGCAAGACTGTGTATACACTTCAGGCAAGGACCGATTGCAAGACTGTGTATACACTTCAGTCTGTGGAAGTATAATATAGGGAAAAAACCCATAGAAACAGCCTGAAAGGTCAGCTGAATCTAGTTCCATCCTGAACAAGAAATAAAACCATTGCCTATCGTAATCCTCATTTGGCTCTGAAGTAGGATCTGGAGTGAGACCTTCATTACTAAAAATATCATCCCGCCATCCCTTGGCCTAGAAGGCTAACCCATCTCACACCTGTAGGATAGTCATGTTCTTCTGTATAGCACAGTTCAAAAAAGAAATATTAAATAGTCATGATTCTACTTTCTCAGGGACGTGTCTTTGCAGTATTTAAAGTAAGTGTTGCTGATTAGCTACAGAAGTGCTTCTACTAAAACAGAGTGCAAATTGTGGCTGCAAGAGAACAAAGTTTTAGCCAGAAGTCTAGTGTAGACAAGCCCGTGGCGTGGAGGCTCAAATGAGGATTCAACCCTGGCTGAATTTCCAGCCAGCCTGAGATTTTTCACCCCTTTATTTTTCTCGTCAAAGGTGTAAATCCTGAAGTTAATAAGCTTGCTTCTCCAATCTCAGTGAACTTGGTGTTCTATAGAAATAGTCAGATCCTGAAGTGTTCATTTGTACTAAATCCCAAGTGAGTTTTACTTTGAATTAATAGTGCTGGGATAACACCTGGTGCCCAAGAGAAGATTAGGAGAAGATACATTCTCCTGCCAAATTTAAAGTTTATCAGAATTACTAAGATACAGATTTAGAACAGAATGAAACTTTTTTGATGATTTTGTTATATTTGGCTTTGGCAAACCATGCTGTTTTGAGCTGCCTCCTATTCCCCAAAGAATCCTGAAAGTAAAAGGGAAAATTGTTTCCAAATCAGAATAATTATAGCTTGCATAACACAGTCTCACATTCAGTTACAAAGTTAAAGAAACCAATCAGGGCATCTTGCTTGTACAAACAACATCTTAAATTGCAGGGAGGAACCTTTCATGATACCCCAAATTTCACAAAATATCCGGCTTCATTTTGTTCTAAGTTTGAAAGTTCAAAAGGTTCCCAAAACCTAAACAATCCTCATACTTTTCCCCACTCCCTCTTGCCAAAGACCTGCCCTGAAAATGAATTCTGAAAGGTTTGGGTAGAGTAAATACAGGTAAAAACATCACAGTTTTGTCCTTGCATTTATCTGTGCTTGCTCCAAAGTCTTTAATTTCAATTTTTTATTAATTGTGTGCTTTTTTTTGCACTTATTTCTTTCCTCTCTTTATTTAGCTCTTTTTTTTTTTTTTTTAGGATGCGTATGATTTCTGTCCATGCTTCCAGCTTTTTCTTCTGAATAACATCTAGGGAGGTGGGGATCTCCCATTCTTGTGGTGCAAATGCAATACCTTTGATAAAAAAAATTAACCAATTCAGCAGTAGTTAGTTCTTTAGGGCAGGACACTATAATCCTAAATAACTCTGTCTAGACATGTTTTGGGAATAGGGCCTAATATGATAATTCTGGGGAATTTTCTTTCTCAGAGTGAAGGCTTGCGGAGCAATGCCTTTCTACTCTAAGGCGTATCTGCCAACACCCTGGGATGCTGCACTGTGGTGGCAATTATCGAAAAGACAGAATAGACTTGCAGTAGTGCCAGCAAATTCCGTCCCATTGAGAAGGAGGGGTGGCAGTCTTGCAAAGAGCCAGATCCAGATAAGCAGAACGCCTGCTTTTCAATAGCTGGCACCCGTGGACTGGTGCCCTGTTATGCTACCACTTGCACATATTAATACCCAGCTGCCTGCACAGATTTTTCTAATGATGGAGATTGCTGAAGATTGCCTGAAGTTTTGCAGTCAGACAGGCCAGGACCCCAGGGCAGTGTGTGCAGCTAGAAGTGAAATTCATGGCAGGCCCTTCTTCTTCAGACCCAGGGTATGCTGTGATGTGACAACTGATCTGATGGCAGTTTCCCCAGTTTTCCACAATCTGGGAAACCTGGAGGTCCTGCCTTTTCCTCAATGCCTATTTAGAAACCAAGTCACCTTTTCCAAATAACTGAACCTCCCTGGGTAAACAGTAGTTTCACCTCACCAGACTTCACCCCCACTTATTTTCAAGTAGGAAAATATCAAGATATTTTCTCAGGTGCTGCCATTTCAAGGAAGGAGAAATGCTGGGTTCTTGTGTAGTCATGTTGGAATCCTTTAACACAATCTACCATAAAGATAATCTAATCTAGTTTAAAAACAACTTCTATTTTTGCAATGGTGATGAACCCACCTATTGTGTCCGCAGAACAAGCACTGGGTGATCTGCAAATCCCAGGCCATTTGCAAGGCAGGAGAAATTTCCATTTGTCTTTCTTACTTCTTTTCTGTGAGTGTCAGAGACCACAGGGCTCAAGAGCAAGCTATTCCTTCCAACTTGGGAAGCCAACATAGGGATCAGATATCAGATTCATCTTACTGATACAGATACCCAGTGTAAGTGTCTGGACAGAGGTGCCTCCATGTGATTTGGGAGCCCAATGGATATTTAGTTAAAACAGCAAACAGAATCTAGGTAGCGATCCAGTTAGTTGGATGTAGGTGCCTGATATAGAGTGAGTTATGTCACTCTCCAGACTACCAACCGTGTTGACTAGATGTTTAATTCAGTTTTCTAAATACAGATGTGTAGTGAATAAATTGTGTCCTAGAAGTGCTGGCTTCATAGGCTGTGGAGGGAACCTAACACTGGTGGGTTTTATGCAGACGACATCTATGGGTGGTTTGTTTCATGAGCTACATCACAGTGAGAAGGGTGACAGTCTCTATAGAGCAAGCAGTCTCTACTGCATTACTTTGACAAATGTACAGAGGGACAGACAGACAGACAGATGCTTGTTCCACTCTTCAGATTATGATAGCAAGAGGTTCATCTTCTTTCCGAGTCATTCACTGCCAGCCAATGTTTTTATGTGTTACTTAGATAATAAGTGATAAATATCTCCAGTTTTCTCACCTGGTCCCTCTTCCTCCAAATCCAACAAAAAAATGGGGTTTGAACATCCCAGAGAATATTTTCAACAAACAAAGTGAATTTGAGCAGGGAACTCTTCTCTGCCAGTGTTGTCATTTTCAGATAGCTTTATGAATTCTTGTAGTTCGTGTTTATTTCCAGAAGAAGTTGTTAGGGCACTGACCTGTTCCAGCATGAGTAAAACCCAGGTCCTGAAGACACAGGTGACACAGCGTGCAATATCCTTCATGATTTGCTCTGAAGCCCTGGTCAACACCAATACACCTTTGCTGCCTGCTGGAACATGGGGTTCCCATGTGTCCAGGGAGCTTCAGTGTGACACCAAGAGCATGAGACCATGGCCTGGACAACTGGAGGACCAGAATTGTTGAGCACACAGCCCATCCCTACAGCATGAACACAGCTAGGGATCTTTCTCAGACCTTCTCATGGCCATCTTAAATGACCCACAGTCCTTCCCAGCTGGAGGGAGCTTTGTCAGCACAAGCTGGATAGCTGAAGAGACTCAAAAGGGAGAATGACTGCTTGGAAATGAACACCACATTTTTGACTTTCGCATTTACAAGCTGTCTTAATATTGAAGGCAAGCCACCAGTGTGAACCCTACAGAAAACCCTCCTAATAAGGAGTGTATTGGTGAAGACCACCTAAGGGCAGGAGAAAGCTTCAGCTACACCCAGGAGTGCCAATAAGGGATAATGTGAGACCAGACCTTGTCAATAATTTTCCATAAACCTTTTCTGCATTGGAAGCATTTTACACTGAAGGTTTCCTTAATTGCAGCATACTCTGTGTTCGGAGCTGAATGAGGGAATTTATTTTGCTTTGGGGCCATGGCTCAGTTTGAGAATAAATTGCCTTTGGGTAGACACAGAAAGGGAACAGGGTACGTTGTGTCCTCCTGAGTTACCTCTTGGCTTCCCGGTCAGACTCAGGCAAGAACAATAAACAAGACCAAGCCCCGGTGCCCCTCTTGCCTGAATTCCCATGGCATGTGATGCTCTCACGTGGCTCCTACCTGAGACTGGAGAGCTTCAGAGTTAAGTTACAATAGCTTTAGTCAGTGCCTTCCTTCTTCCCTGTGCTGCTTGATCTTATCTGACTGCGAGAACGATGACGAAAATTTTTTTCTTGCAGAGGGCAAAACATCAGAGTTGTTATGAAATGTGTTCCCAGTGCTTCCCCGCCCTGCCATAGTGAGTGGAATGATTTAAAAACACAAGCGCTTTCCCTCTCTTACCCGACTCCTCTCTTCATGAGGTTCCTAAACCTCGCTGGAGGGGCTCAAAAAGTCTCTGAGCTGGAAATGCCCGAGTGTCTTGCAGACTCATGGGTCCTTTGAAATTGTCTCTGTGCTTGGGTCCTGGCCCTACTCGTATGTCAACAGGGCAAAACACATGTCTGCCAGCTTTTCCCACGAGTGCAGCGAAGCTCGCTTCTCTCTGCCTGGTCCCAACTTGTTTCAGGTCAGATTAAAAGCTACATAAGCCTGATCCTGCCTTTTTAATGCATAGATGTGGGTTGATTAGCAAGGAGCAATCACTTTGCCTCTGCTTTCTTGGCAGGGGCTAAGGAAAGAGAGGGAGGAATACACTGGAGAGTGGCAACCAGCAATGCAGGCTTCTTTCCTTCCATGAATTAGGAGCATCTCAGATAGGCAGGGTGAATCAGAGACTAAGGCAACAGTTGCATCTAATGTCATAGGAAATCTAACATTTTCCTGGACTTTGTGAGGTCAGTGACACCGACACTTTCATGCGAACAACCTCATTTGTGAAGCATGCCAAAGTCCCAGGTTTTGCCAGCTTCATTCCCAGTTTCTGTCTGTCAGGATGCTGGCCAGCAGAGGTGAGTCCTTCCACTCCAATAGTTTTGGGGTGCTGCAGACACTTCAAACTGAACTCGGCAGTGGGGTAAAGGCTGCAAAAGTATTAATTACAAGGAGTTTAATGAAAATAGGTAGCCAGAACGAAGAGAGAGAACATAATAATTTCCCCATTGAGGGAAGGACTGTGCCATGAACTCAGTTCTTACAAGGCACTAAAGAATTTAAATTAAAACTTGAGGTAGAGGAAAAGTCCCACTAGAGCGCTAGCACTCAAAGTCCCACAAGCTTCAACTCAGCAAATCCAGGCAGGTTCTGTCAACCAGGAACAGCTTGTTTAGCCCTGATTAGAAAAAAATGGATTTAGAAATAATAAACTTTCTCTCCTACTCCACCCAGCTTAGGATCTGCTAGAGGCTGAGAGAGTCTTACATTTTCATAGATGCCTTTCACAATAACCTACAGGCTTTGGGCTGCACCTGCTCAGTCTTGCAGAAACATTGTTGGTGTATTTGTGATGATAAACACAGTATTATTAAAATGGCTTTCTGTGATTTGCCTACACATAAATAATAAGAAGGTATTGTGCTTACCCAATGATTCATTTTTAGACCACTTCAAGGAAGTAATATTCAAAATTATGGCTTCTGCCAGTGCAGGGAGATGAAGAAATCTCTCTGTTCTTCTTTTGGAGAGAACACATGAAAATGTGCTAGTTGCAGGTCTGGAAGAGTATGATGAAGGAATTTATGGATTCCTGAAGATGAAGCAAGATCATACTCCAGAGGAGGTTTTAGCCCATATAAACTAAAAAGATCTGCAGGACTTCACCAATTGCATGGGAAAGGAGATGAACCAAAACAGCTCAGGGACCATGGCAGGAGAAAGATCTTCCAGATCTGGACACTGAAGCTGTAGTCTAGTAAAGTCATTTGACAGGCAATTATACAAGGAATCCCTGGAATTTAATGAAGAGTCTCAGCTCTCCCATTGAACAGGAGAGAGTAAAACAATGCTTTCAGAAGACTCTAGGTCTCAGGGCTCGATGCAGCCATGCTATGGAGAGGTGCAAACATTTATATGTGCAGCCTGTGAGCCCCCGTGTTACATCAGGTGGTGTGAAAGGGGATTACAGCTCCCATAGTCGATGCCTGATAAATAAAGTCTTTGGAGAAGTGGGCAATGGTCCCAATCTGCTCTGACAGTCCTGGCAATTATTTCATTCTTTCCACCCCTGCTTATTCATCTCCTTGTCCATCTAGTCCCCTTCCGGATGAGGTTACTGTGAGAAGTGACCAGCACAACCATCAAACCTCTTCTCTGGGCTTACACAGCAAGAAGGGAACATTGCTGAGGATGTAGCTCCATCTACTGCCGTAAGGGGAAATGTCAGTCCTCTACTAGCACCTGTCTTGGGCAC
>VZTL01033774.1:0-16534 GCA_013400535.1 Scopus umbretta | reverse complement strand
AACAAACAAACAAACAAACAGAATAATTTAGATCATGAATATAAACTTCCCTGCTTTCAACACACTGAAATGTCTATTAGGTTCCTTTTAAATTTCAACAATACAAAGGGACTGGTGTCAAGTTTTCCAGCCCTATCAGTTTCACAAAGTTATCAGTCCAATAAGAACTATGCAAAACTTGCAGAAATCATCCTGTTTCCACATTTGCCATGAGAGACAGCAGCTGGTTCATGTGCCATGGCAATCCCCAGGTGCCACAGTGACTCCTGATGATTGCTTCTCTGACACTACAGGAGGTCATGCTGAACCACAGCAATTTGTAACAACCAGGTATTGACTGCAGGCAATGATAAAATTCCTCCAAAACCCAATAATAACTCAAAGGAGGGTTTCTTACTAATATCGGTACTTCTGGTGCTTTTTCAAGCTTTAACAGGAGCAAATTTTCCTCAGGAAAACACAAGGAAAGCCAATATATGGTTTTATCTGAGCCCTTCTCTGTAATCGGTGTGCATCAAATAAGGAGAATGGCAAGTGCCTGCATGGGGTCAGGCCACAGAAATACTGTATAGGTTATATACAAATGGATGCTCTTGGTTTCGGTCCAGGATTGTGTGTTGCCTTTCCCTGGTAAAATATGCTGACTTTTCCACATTCAAACAATGATCTATTATTTAAATCCTTTGTCTAAAGCAAAGCATCAGGAAAAAAAAAAAAAAGGGGGGGGGATAGGGGAAGAAGGTGTTAACTTCACTATAATCTTTTTCCTTCAGTCAACGTCTACAAAACCCAGAGCAGCCCTGAAGGACGCTGTGTCACTGTGGTCACCTCTTCCTATCTCCAGATTAGCTGCGTGCTATAGAGCTATGCTGTTGTCACTGAATTATCATAGGTAAGAACAAGTTTTAAAATTAAATTTTCATCAAATTAATGGGTACCCTACAACCGGGATGAGGGGATACACTGGCCTGTGTCTGATCAATGGCAATCAAGAAAAAAAAGCTGAGATTTGCTGGCAAAGCAGCACTGATATCACTCTCAGGTCCTATAAATGATGACCTAATTCAGCCTACTCTTCCACCTGCAAATCAGGGGTATACCTACACCATGTCACAACACGCAGACTGTGGGACAAGTGCAAATGTCACAAAATGAGCTCTGGATCCCAAAGCCAATCAGTCACACAAGCATGGAAACTGCTGCCACAGCTGTTAACCATGTAGAAAATAATGCTCCTTTGCTCAGGAACAGTGCCCTGCAAGCCTCTGCCTTCCGTCTACTTAAAACCACTTTGGATACCTTCACACCAGCTCCGTGAGGCAGTCTAGTTTACTACAGTTTCAGGAGAGACGGTTTAACTAGAGACACTGGCTATGAGCGGGTGTCCTCCCACCCGTACAGACCAGTTTTCCCAGACACCGAGGCCCGAGGGATTTGCAGCCAGCCCGCTCCTGGCATTCCAGTGCAGTATGGCACGAACGTCACCCGACAGCTGACCCAATGCCAAAAAGAATTCCTTAAGTTTCCTATTTGGATGTGCCTTCTCATTAACCTAAGTTATCTTTCATCAACTTAGCTCCTGAGAACGAAACTCTCTTCCTACTCTGGCTTCTGTATCACCAAAAATTTGTATTGAATCAACTTCAGAAAACAAAAAGCTGTCCCTTCCTTCTCCATGCCAAACCAAGCATGGAAAAACAACCCTAAAAAACCCCAAAGCCCTACCACCCCACATAAAGTCCCATATCTGAAATTTTATGGAAGGCTCTTCTGGCTGGCCTCCCTCAGCTGAACACTGTTGGGATACATGTTTACAAATCAGGCTTTGGTCTCTAAACCCAAAGAGCAGTTGTGACTTCTCCCTGCCTCCAAACTCCATATAATTTGCTAAGGTGTTAACACCTAACTAGTGCAACTCCATCAGTTCTTCCTAAGGCAATCATTGCACAGACATGAATGTCAGTGTCCTGTTTGTAACCCAAGCCTAATTTTCCTTTTTCTTGGAGCAAGTTAAATATATGGGGCACTACAGATTTTAAGCACCGCTCTTCAATCAAATGAAATATTAAAGCCAGAACTAATTCAGTGGCAGGCAGTAAGCATTGGGGGACCCTGCCTTATCTAATTTGCTGTCATCTGCAGTAATCTCCGCTATTAATATTACCGTGAAGAACATGTCAAAAGCTTAAATTCATCACTTCAGCATGGTCATTCAGGGAATGTGTGCCAGCAGGAGTGATTACTCCTTTTGCCTCCTCAGCCTCCAGTCTGAATATTGAAACCGCAAACTGCAGTGCAGCAACCAACATAAAAATAACCACCCAATGCATGGTGTATTGCCATCAGAGATTGGTGATAAATACTCAACAGAGCTTGAGAAATACATGGGGGTCCAAGTCCTTCCAGGAACAGCTACCCATCATCAAATGTGAGATATGGAACTTCTGTGGTTCCCAGTCACAGTATGGACCCAAAGGACAGAGACAGACCAACCATTGCCCCTCATCTGATGTATAATTTGCCTTTTTGTTTTTTACTGACAAAACCACTTATAAGATGAATGGACCAAGGGGTTGTTAAACTCATACAACATAGTGAATTGCTGCTTCCCTGGGGACATGTGCTCCACTAGAGTCACTTGGTGTCACAAAGGTGACACAACTGGAGAAGAACAAGGAACAGAGAAGGCCCAGGTCAGAGATGATATGGCATCACAGAAACAGCTAGTTTAGAGGAGGTCTCACTGGCTACAGCCTCATGAGACCAAATCCAGGTCTCATGCCAGCTTGACTGGCAGTCTCCCTACACACATGTGCAGTAAAACTGACTCAATAGTTCAGGAGGAGAAAACCAGGAGGTAGATGGAGGGCACGGCAGGTATGGCCACACCACAAGTGAAGGCATATGTTGCGTCAGGGGAGCCATCCCTGCCTTGGCTTCAGTCTGGCACCACAGATGAGGATAACAGCAGTGGTAAGGACCCAGGTGCCACCGCATGCTGCAAGAGCCTTCCAGGGGCTCCACCTGACATTCCCCTCCCCATTTTTTGGCTATATCTGGAGTCACGCTAATGAGACTGTGCCTGCACACACCACGATAACCTGTTTGCTCTGCAGACATACTGACAAGTGTTTCAAATCAGACACTTACAACTTACCCCAACCCCAGTATTACACTGTTCTGTATGTTCTGACATCTCCTCCCAGTTAGACCTTCCTTCCTACAAAGTATATTTGCCATTCGATCTAATTTGATCTTTCTATTCCTTATTGAATTCCATGACCTAGTAAGATAGCACTACCTTATAAAGCCAAGAACAGTAAATGGCAACTAAATGATGTTGCTATTATACGAAGGAGAACTGAAACATGGAGAAAATACTTAATGACAATGAGAAAAATACATCCAAAGCTATCTCTGCAGCAGAGATGCTTTTTGTACATCAAAAATCTTGGCCAGTATGCCCCGTGATGGGGGGGCAGAAGGAGGACATTTTCCTGGATCAGTGGATCAGTTGTAAGCAGAAGCACGCCCTGCCAACTTGGGCACTAGTGCTGACAGATGGTACGTGATGCTCTTCAGTACTAACATAGCTGGTGTAGGGCTGGAACAAGGGATAGGAAATCCAGTTCAGCATTATTCAGCTGCTTTTGGATATAATCCAAGAGAAATAACCCATTGCTTATTTCATGGAGAAACCACACCACTGTGCACTAACCCTATCTTTATCACAGTGATTACACAAGGCAAGAAAACCCCCAGCAGAATCCCAGCTACAATTAATTTCCATCTAAAAACCCTTGCAAATTGTACTTGATGCTCACTGTCCCCTTAATACCTTTTGGTGGTGTTATTAGCTATGGTTGCTGATTTATTGTTGTACTATTTATTAGACTCAGTAACAAAGTATTTTATCCCTTCAGCCAGAGCTGGAAACCACTCAAGTGTAGTTTTAAGAGATCAGTTATGTTGCAGAGTGGCAAAACACCAATCTGCTGAAAGAAGAGTTGTTGGGAGGGAGGGAGGGAGACCCCCAGCAGTGCCCGGGCAGCTGTTAACCCCACTGATGCCCCCGACACAGCTCAGCTTTCCATCACCAACCCCAAATAATCTTGTGTTTTATGGGCTAGAACCAGTACAGACCCTAATCACTATTCCAGGAAGATCATAAAGTTTCATTCAAAGCACATACTGAACTCTTTTACAGGGCACACAACAAAGCAACCACCGAGCTCTCAAACCTGGCTGGACATCAGTGCCTACATATCACAAAGCACAAACATCATCAGAGGTTGAGAGATATTTAAAAAAAAAGATATTTAACAACTATCTGCTGTGCTTCAACATGTTTTGAATACAACTTTTTTTGGATTGTTTTTTTAAATCTTTGTTTACCAATTCAGGTTAATGACAGGTTTTGAAATGCAGAAAAATTTTCTGCAATATTGAATTTCTGCAATTTTTCTGCCAATATTGAAGCTCATGCAACTCCTGACTGGAGTTGAAGCTGACTATGAGCAACAGTGTAAAAATTACAGGACAGGCTATGAAGACTTAAAAGTGAATATAATTATTTGTAAATAAAACTGACATCTTAAGCCTCAGGAAGTCCTTTATTACTGCATGCATGCCCAGTCATCTTCCATCGTTCCTCAAAACCCCGGACCCTGTGCAGCCTCCTCTCGCACCAGACCAGCTAACTACGGCGCCCTGTGCCTGTCGGCTGCAGCACAGGGAGATGCGCTCACCACCGCCTCGGGCACAGCGGGATGGGGGGCACAGCGGGATGGGCAAGGTTTGACTTTGACCTACTCTCACCCCATGCCTTGCAGCGGGACCCAGTTATCAGATGTGCTGCCTCTTCGCTCACGTGCCCTGGACCAGTTCTAAAAGCAAAGCCACAGATACAGCAGAATTACAGGTAGGTGCCTGGCCAGCTGGCGTGGGCCCACGGCCGCTCTCAGCCCCCTCATGGCAGCTTTGGCATTCCTGAGCTGACACACAAACACCTCACCTTGCCCTTTTTGGAAATAGGACTGTGAGGAGAGGAAGCCTTAACTGCACCATCTCCCCATGGGGATCCCACCGTGCGCAACAACAACAACATCAAAGCACGAAAAATCAAAGCAAACCAGAACCCAACTGTATGGTCTGTAGACTGTGAAAGAGAGCAAAGTTGGTGCAAAATGCTTCAAAGTTCTGCACTGTTTTTTCATGTTTTGATATTTCGTTAGGGTTTTTTTAGCTTTCAGGCTTCAAGCAAATCAGTCAATAATGAGAAGTCAGCACAGAAAACACTCAACTCTTTGCTGATGGAGTCTAATGCTGTCTGATTCATGCATTTATTATGCACATTAAACATTTTTTTTTTTCACTCACTTTTTCATTGTCTGGCTTTTCAGCCTAATGAATATATTAATCTGCTTACTACCAGCAGTAAATAAGAGTTTGTGGGATGCTTTTTTTTTTTCTTTTTTATGACTCCATTCCACTACCCCACACTGCAAAACTTTAACCACATCTCTCCCTGACATTGATTAGGTTCTGGAGTGTTTTAATCAATAATCATTCTAAGTCTGAATGTATCCACAGGGATAAGATGGTGAAAGGGGATTAGTGTGGCTAATGCGTGTTACATTCCATTGAAGAAAAAGAATCCAAATAATAATAAAACCACAAGGTAGGCTGAACCTTCATACAAGGTGCCTAGTTTTGCATATTTTTCACATCAGGCATGAAAGCTATTTTTGTGTGTTTGGGATTTATTTTTTTTTTTTAATTTGATGGCATTAAGTAGTATATAGAGCTTAGACTGCTCTTGAGAAAAATGTTTTTTCAAATCCTCCCATAGATATTTTTGCAGCAGACTTTCAATGACTTTCCTATCTTTGTAAGGGAAAAAAATACTATGAAGCTGAGGCTGATAAAGACACTTTGTAGCATAACAGCGGAAATTTTCTGGTTTGGGTTTTTTGCTGTTCAGAAAGAAGGCACCAAAAAAAGACAATCGTAAAGCCGGCAGGATTAGTTTTCAGAATAAGAGATCTTTCACTGATTAACTAACTGGAGATATGTTTGCTGTTTGCTTGCCATTGGGACAGTGTGGACCAAAGTACATCGTTTTCCAGGGTTTCTGAAAAAGGACGTACTAGTTTTAAGGAGGGAAGAGAGGAAGAAAAGGTCTCCCNGGGTTTTTTTTTTTAAATTCAATCCTTTCTGTGATGTGCAATGCACTTATCTTGCTGTTGGTATTAGTGGCTCAGGGCTGCCATTCTGTATTACGTTCTGTAGGGCTCTCATCGATATGGGATTTAGGTACACAGCGAGATGTTGGCAAGTAGGCTGCAGACTTGAGCAAGCCAGCTATGTGCTGAGGGAAGGGCAGCGCTTGACCCTCTCATTATTGTTTCATATCCTCTTCTGCAGAAAATATCAAATGGCAATTCACTGGAGAAAGGACAATCATTTTTCAGATACCACATGAAAGAAATACCAGTCTGGTCTGCACTAGATTCTGTGGGACAATATGTAATACATTCCTAGCAAGTTATGACATTGATTCATTCCTTGTATTGAATTTGTTCACAGTAATGAATGTATTACTTGTTCCCTGAAGGTCCCAGTCTCTTCTCTCACCTTTATTGATCAATGGTTTATAACTTTGAAACTATTTGCAAAAAGTGATTAATATAACTTACTTTCTAGTCTTAAAAACACTGTAAGCAATTAGGGTTCACATAGCAAGCCCCTGCCTAGCCAGGAGTAAAACTGCTGGAACCAGGTAGAATTATCTGATACATTAGCCTATATTTCAGCACAGAAAACAGTAAAAGGTTGTATCAACACACAGCTGAAGCACATTCATCTCTCTGAAATCACTCTGTAAAATATGGAGGATGGGCTAAGAAGAATTAATGGCTACTGCAAAGTCTCTTTATAATCTTTAGAAGAACCGCATAGAAATAACCAGGAAAGCATGATTCTTAATCAAAAGCAACGGTACAATACTTGGCTTCTGCAAGACAACCAAAGAATTAATAAAAGCTTGCAGTTGTTGGGGTAGGAGGACAAAGGAAGGTGAGCTGAACAAGACTTTAGGAGAGACGCACCATGTAGCTGCAAAGGTAAAGATGAGATTGAAGGATGCACATTGAAGTAGATGAATTCCACTCTTGAACCTTTCAGTAATTTCTTAAAACAAAGTAATTAATTGGGTTGCAGTCAGTAGGAGAGATCTACGTAACCCACTCCACCTAAAGTCTATGCCATAAAGAAATAGCAACAAACCCTCCAACAAACTCATATGGTTTGCTGCTTGGCAGAGCTGGCAGGTACTGGAAGAGCCTGAGTGAAGGCAGGGGGGAGGCAGGCAGACAGAACGTCTGACCTGAGACAAGCGCAGCCATGCCGGGAGCTCTTTAAAAAGCCTGAAGGTGGAAAAGAAGTTGCAGTAAGTCACGGTAAAACAGTTCTCTGTAAAGCTGCTTCATTTGTGCTCATTTGCAAAAGGGGAACAATCGACGGATATTTAATTCACATATGAAGCGGGCACATTAACATTGCCATAAACTCTGCTGTAGGTTAGGAAATAACAGGTTGCATCTAGGTAACATTCTCTAATGTGATTAACTTAAAGGAATATATGCTGCGATTGAAGAGTGATAATTTTGTATGCAGTCCCAAACAGGGATTTTTTTTTCATTTTTGACAAATTGAAAAAGTAGAAAAATTTATTTTGCTGCCCAGGGTTCCAAAATGACTTTAGAAAAATGCAATACATTTGTAGAGCAATAGCCATTAGTTGGACAGTCACTTCTACTCCTAATTACAGATAATCAGGATAAAAGTGGTCTCTGAATAACAATGTTCACAATTGTAAGAGGGAAAAGTGAGAGTAGCACAACGAAAGCAGTGCAACAGAGAGTGCGACAGTGTGAAAGAGCACACTATTTTTAGGAAGTTTTTATCTAATCTGGGTCCTAACACCAGTGTCAGCTTTCAAACTCCATGTCACACCACCTGAAGAAAACATTTGATACAGATGTCAAACATTAAAATTGCTCCAAAGCAAGGATCCAATCTGGGTGATCTCGGTTCCTCCAGGGGACCCACAGTCCAGGGTGCTCAAGGAGCTGATTCTGGTCTGGATTAGGGTGGGCTTTTGTCAAGGCTTCAGGCATGGGATGCTCCTCTTGGTTTTGTAGATGCTTTTTAATGCAAATGCTTTCTAATAATATTGTAGTTTTTTAGGGGCCAATTGCCAAACTTCACACTGTGTGTAGGGGGCAGATATCAAGTTGGTGGCCCGAAAGCCCTGAGCCTGCACTGCAAGGAGCTTGTAGTGCTACCTAGATAATCCCCACAGGAAAAAGCAGCAGACTAGATTAAATTATCCAGAAAACACTGGTGAAGTTTGGGAAGCCCAGCAGTAGACTGTGAATGTTTTAAAGCTTTTTGAGATCTTATCTACCCCCTCTCCAAACACACTGTGCTGTCAGAACAGGGCTGCAGTGCCGCATGCTTTCAAACAGCAAGCACAGAAAATGAAAGTTTCAAGTGAGAAGAAGAAATAGAAAAAATATGTCTCTGTGGACAGCAGTTAATCAGAAAAAGGCATGTTTTGATACAGGCTGCAGTTACACTGGAACTGCTTCACCTAGACACTGTATTAACTCCACTCCCAAGGAAATCTGTTGATCCTGAACAGAAGACAAGCAGCAGCACGGTGCCTGACACAGGGAGTGCCCTTGCAGCACAGAGCTGGCCTCTCGTTCTCACTGACAACAATACACAATGTTGTGTAATTAGGAGTATTTCTGGATCTGTAAGTGCAATTTGATGAGCAGGAGAAAGGGAGAGGCTCTCTTAAAAACAGGCAACCAGGCACCCTGGGAGCCCTCATGGGCATCCTCCTGCAAAGCGTACCCAGTTGGGTCAGCGAGACATACCACTGTCCCATGGGTCTCCTGGAGAAGAACAGTTACTGCTGTTGCATGCCAGAAGCATGAGAACTGGGCTTGGGCTTTGCCCAGCCGAAGTCCTCAAGACATATGGGACGTGGCAAGCAGCCACCCCGTGCCATGCTCCCACTAGTAGCAGGACCTCTTTGCCCTTTTCTCCTCTCAGGTGAGAGAGTGCTCAGATCATCTCAGTGCTGCTTCTTCACCTCTGAAGATACAGACCTACAGGAACACTATTCTTGCATTTTTTCTTCATTACAGGTATGAATTATCACTCAGTGAATAAAAACACTCACATCTCTCAAGCTCTGTATCCACTATGAGAAGGAGGTTTACTGCCCCAAGGCTTCTCCTCTGATAAACCTACATTATGATGTATTTTAAAAACAGTAACAACAGAAAAATCAGTCCAGTGCCTGTAGGAAAAAATCTTGTGGCCTACTCTCACAGATAGTATGAAAGCATAACATAACCATCATTGATCTAGAAGAGTACAATGCAAGGCACTGCTCAAAAGGGCAAGATTTTTGTTGATTTTTTTCAATGAAAGTAAGTGCAGGCATACAATATAGTCAACTGTTTCCCTGCAACAGCTTTATATTTCTTGTGCTGTATATATACCAGAAAAATTCAAATTCTAAATATATTTCCTTTACAGGTATGTCCAAATTCCCATAGGGAAAATTAGGCATTAGCATAGTTCACTTTATGTTACTAGAATTACACAAACATGAATAAACACCACTGCGTCTCTAGCAAAACAAAATAATTGGAGGGAAATCCTCATCTAAATAGAAACATTTGGCATTTTTGCATCCAGTACAAAAACGGGCTAACTGAAATTTCACTTCATGCACTGGTATGTAGGTCTTGTTGTAATATGTCTGTTTTCAAGAAATCTAAGATTGTTTACCAAAAATTAGTTGTAAGGTTAGAAAAATGTTTTCCAAAACAGCGGTTTTCTGAGGTCCAGGGTTTTGTCCCTGACCATGCCGTAACCACATCGATTTTGCTAGTTTACCATCTACTAAATGACTAGGAAAAGTGATGAACCTGAGCCTGAGAGAAGCACCAGCATCATCCTCCGCATGCAGACATCCTACAAACTGAGATTTGGAGTCCAGAAAAGAAGTGACTGCAGTCGCGGCAGCAGATAAAGATGGCTGGAGCGCGCTTTACAGGTGGAGGTGAAGATCATCGTCACCAGATAATAAGGTTGCAGACACTGAAGACAAATGAGAAAGCTGAGTTGCAAGCAAAAGTGGGGAGCAGGAGGACGTGCTGGAGAGTTACTGCTTGTGCACAGGAGCACTTGTTTCTTTGGTGTTGCACTGCCTATGAAGCCAACTTGGAGCACAGATCTATGGCATGACTATTTTCTAACAGCACCATAGTGCAAGTCACAACACAAGTCTACAGGAGTGATTTACCATAATGTGTGCCGTGGAAGTCAAGGCAATTCATTTAAAAAAAAAAAATAAAAAATCAGTTTAATACTAAGGTAGAAACTGGGATCTGAAAATTGCCTTTACTTACACACATGTATAAGGGCCCGCTTCTCACAGTGCATGCCTTGTTTTTTAACATGCTCCTTCTAAGACTGAGGCATATACAAGGATCAGGGGGCAGCCAACTGCAGTAATAAATGGGATTATTTTGGTCATCATTTTTAAAGACATTTAGTAGTGTCACTACAGTTTGTTCAGCTGACCACAGTGCTCATTACTAGGGTATATGGGTCAGGACTTCCATGGGATTTTCTTGCCTCTATCTCACAGGGATGTACTAATCACAGTGGTAAAACAGACTTCTCCCTAAATCAGGAGTTGCGGGGTCTTTGCGACAACTGAATCCTTTTGTCTAAAAACACATGCTTCTTAAAATTCAGATCAAAGAGAACATTCTTTTTTTCATGTTTTGAGAACTGAGATCAGTTTGAGCATTTACAGAGAAACTGCAAGAAAAATCCATTCTCTGAGCCTAACATTTCACATGTACAAAGTCTTTCCAGTTAGAAATGCATGCTTGTGATGCACCTTCATGCTCCATGTCTAACTGTGCAATCATTTCCAACTTTGGTAAAGCAGTTGCTAAGTAAGGAATCACATGCAAGAGAACCAATGGTCTAAGCAACTGCAGAATGACACAGTACTGAATAATAAACATAGTACTGAGCAGAAACTACATCAAACCATTAGTAAAGTGTTCAATACAAATAAAAAACCTCCCTATGTTTTATTAAAATTGCATGCTTAACTGAGCTCTTTTTTAATTTTTAAAGAAACCCAGGTCAAGTTGTGCTGAGTTTTTTCCAAAGCCTCTCAAAGCTTACACACCTTCCTATTGGTTTGCAGCCCATTTTGCTTTGAAAATGAAGTCTGTGATTTGAGTTACAACCTGAACATCCAACCCAGCTGAATAATGCCAAATTTTGAACGAGTCAGCAAGCAATCACCAGTTGAACAAATAATTGAGACTCAACTGCCTCCAGAAAGAGCTAATTTCCCTACACACATGTAAGACAGCTGCTGGCCACTCCAGCACACAGCCCTGGAGTTCAATTAGTAGCTGACGCAGTTACTAAATCAGGTCCTAAGCAAGGCATCCTACCTGACATTTCCAAAGACAAAGAGAAATGGTTTTGATTTGAATCACTAGTTCCTCAGGAGCTCTGAAGTAGATAATTTCTGTACTGGCCACAAAAGAAGGATCCTGAAACTTAATGTTAGACACTTCTTTAAAAGATGGAAGTAAAAGCAGTGGTCACATTTAGTAACAAGCAGAGCAGCTACCTTAGGGACATGTAGACCTATTTCTGTACTTACTAACCACGGTAGCACAGAGTGGGGCCACAAACATCCTCTATCACATCAAATTTTTGTTTGGGATTAATTTTTCCTGGTTTGCCCATCAAAAATTTAGGCATCAAGTCTAAAGAACAGTCAGTGAAGAGCAATAAGCAATTTATCCCATTTTCTCTTTGATGGACAAATTGTCCTCTGTAGAGGGTAACTCCCTATTGACTGTAACTGGGCCCTAGAGTAAAAGCTGATCTAAACATCTACCATAGCTGAAGGTACGGGAAATGAATCCTACCATGGGTACTCATACATACTACAGAGATAAAAACAGAAAAAGAACCAAATAGCTGCCACTTAGAGGTAATAATCATTTGGGGGCTGCTGCAGCTGCACACTTTATGTTCAAGTGATAGACACTTGTCTGAAATTAGTACCTAACATTCAAATACAAGCCTGAATGGCTAATACCTCCCAGATGCTACAAGCAGTATGAGTCTGGACTAGAAGGGTAATTCTTACCTAAAGCCATGTTTAAATAGGGTCAGGAGATCAAAAAGCCCTAAGGTCTACGTTTAAAGGATGCTTACTAGAAAAGACAGGAATGGGATGGCTGCAGTCAACTGCAACAGCACTTTGTATTTTGCATTTTCTAAGGGAGATTGATTCCCAGGTTTGCTGGCTTATCAGTGACAAAACAGGCAGCCTTGGGAAGTGCAGAAGTGCGGTAAGCCCTGCACTGGGGGGAGTGGGGCTGGGCAGAGTGCCCCGACTTCCATCCACTGGACTGGTGGTAACTGGGGTATAAGGAGGGCACCTGGAAAGGGTCATCTGTGCACATTTCACTATTATAGTATGTAATGACCAGTTGGTAAAACAAGGTATGGAAGGGATGTAAGCAAAATCACTCCTAAAAAAAGAACCTGAAAACTACAGTAACACTGAATCAAATTGACCACTACTTGGGCAGTGGAAATTAGGCCCACCTAACATTCAAAATAATGAGAAAAGGTCTATTTTATCCATTGGAATTCTCAGAATTCATGCACTAAAACAGAACTCTAAATATCTCCCCAAAAGGCCAGTAACTCCTGCTTTGCCACACAGGCTCTGTTCCTTTTTGCCAAGTTCCCCGGTTTAGCCACTGAAGCACACCAAAAGCAGAGAGTAGCTTTCCCTTCTCTGTCTTCCAGTCCATTTCTCCTGTACGAGCTCCATCTCAAGGGCTTTTCATGATCAAGATGGCTGATAAGAAATGGAGACTTTTAATTTTCACCAGGGAACAAACCACAATGCAGAGCAAGGGCTGTTGCAGCTGACTTAGTCCAGTCTTTATTTGCTACTGGTAGTCTTTCACCATGGGAACTTTGAGAGAAGCTGTATAGTCTCCAGCTTATCTTCTCTCCTGATGCTCTTCCAGATCATCGAAAGCAGAAGGATAAGCACTGTTCTTGGTCACCCAAAAAAGTCAACCACAGAACCAAACCTTTCTTCATAATGAGAATGGCAGCTGAGCAAGACAGACAGGAGGCAGCAGATGACTGGTGTCAAGCATGGAAGAAAAGCTGTCTTATTGCTATCAGTCTATGTAGCTCAGATAATCTATTACTTAGTGGTTCAAACAGCATCTAAGTACCAAACAATTCAGCAAGAAAGGCTTCCTGGCCCCCAAATCATTTGACTTTAAAGAAATGCAGATGAAAAGCACAATTAAATGAAGGGAAATCTTGATTTTAAATCTAAATTTGTTTTTGATAAGGTATTTTCAACTCATTATCTAGATTGTGATGTGGCTTTTGAGTTCTGCACTGATATGAGTAGTAACTGAGGCACAGGAGGAATAACTAAAGCATTCACAGCAAGTCAACTCTGCAGACTACAGCTTGTTTAGCAATTACACAACATATGAAACTACAGGAAATTAAAAGCAGCAGCATCTTTTGGAGTCCTATGCAACAGCTCACCCCCAAACCCGTCATTAAAATGACAAGTCAAATAGGATTAAACAAGATTCACGTGTCTGTTCTGCACTGATTACAAGCTCACTCCATCACTCCCAGGGCATTTCACTGATTGACAGCATACAAAATAAGGGATGTTCAGGACTGACACGATCCTCCTTGTTGACGTACCTTTTATGACATTGCTTCATTACCACCCAACCTTTTTTTTCCCCACTTGGACACAGTAATGAGAGAAAGGTGCATTTCAGAACAGAGAGATTTTAGTATAAGAAGCAAAGTATGGCAGGGTTTTACCCATAGCTCACTTCCAAAACATAACCCCCAATTATTTATAGGAAACAACTTTGCAAGCCAATGCCAGATTATGTCACCTTTACCAGCAATGACAAACAAGCACCGGAGCAGACATGACACATCTTATCTGAACATCGAGAAAGTGGGCTGTGCAACTCTGTGCCCAAGCCCTGGCAATCACAAATTGAGCCAAGAATGAGAATCAGCTAATCCCACCCATTTATAGCTTTCCTACAATGAAAACTCCACACCAGTTACTGCTAATAGGGTGAGTTCTGGCATTCCAGGCAACTGTCTGTAACATTTACTAACCAGTCTGGAACAGGGTAACTGCAAACTCTTTGGTGTTGTTTTTTTTGTTCAGAACCTCTCCATAAAGTGAACACATTCTTTTTTCAATTGCTATCAACCTTTGGATACTTTGGTATATAACACAAAAATTTTACATTCTTTTGATTAGCAGCATAGGATGCCTGAAACATTTCTTTCCCTATTCATTTTTGTAGCCAGTGTTTTTTACAGATTAAAAATGTGCTTCTTGAAAATACCTTAAAATACTTCCTTACTCTTTCTTCAGACTACTGGGAACATCACATACAACCACAACTCACCTGAAGTCCTTATCTGCTTGTGTTTCTCCATTTGTATGACCAAAAAAAAAAATATTCTGCCATCTCCTCATGCATGGTGGCCCTCTGAGCTCTGCCCCACAGAGGGACAAGAACACTGAGACACTCAGTGTGGCTTCTTACTCATGACTACTTGCCCTAAACACAGAAGTGGAACTTTTGTACACTGACTTTACTCCTGATGTGAGTGCTTTGATTTAGTTTTTTGAAGTGTCTCTGAGCACAAGGCTGTCCCTTGCCTTGTGCTAAGGCACATCCGTACAGGCAGATAAGACTCACTCTGCTCTTCAGTTGAGATTTTTCAAAGCTTCAGTCCATAGGTGGAATGATGTGTCACCTACCAGGCTTGTGAGCTGTCTGTTTACGTGGGACAGTGTTTGAACATGAAAACTTCTGAACTTCACCTCACAAGGCATAGGTGATGTGGGAACAAGATGTAATCAACAGGCCCAGCGGCCTGCCGTAGCCATATTTCTTCCCCACACACCTGGTGATACCAGGATGCTTGAATGGCCCTGCAGGAACATATTAGATAGAAGAAATTAAAAAGGTGGAGTCTATTTAAAAAAAAACCACAAAAACAAACAAAAAACCAGAAAACTGTACAACTGCAGGAGTGTAACTATGGTGGCTAAAGTGTTCTTGATAACACTGTAGATTCTGAAATTAAATACAGTTACTAAGAAAGTGTTTGGAGAGCTGTGATGGAAGGGCTATCTTTCTGTAGATAAAGACATTTGGAAGGTTCTATATACATACCCTCAAGCTACAGAGTGCATAGCTTTTTATCATCATTTCAAACTTAGCCAAAGATACCATAAAATCCTGCAGCTTTATGTTAACATAGAACGTACAAACATCAAAGTCATAAGTGAATCTACTTAACAGTTTTTTGGGTTTTTTTAAAGTGAAGTCTTTGGAAAAGGTTTTCTGGTGTCAACAGCCTTATTTATAGTTATAGGAGCAAAAGAGCGTATGCTGACTTTTGATGGATGCATTCTGAAAAGGTGAATCCACAGGGAGGCACAAGGGTAACACAGCCGCAGGGAAAGACCTGGTTTGCTGTTTTTATTAGGCACCAGCTCTAGAGAACGAGAGAGTTTGAGAGCTTTTTATAAAAAGCTTATGGCCACCAGAATTTGAAAAATTGAATTAAAGCCTACCGTTTTCACCAGGGCAAAAGTGGCAGGAAAGATGTTCAACAAAGAGGCTGGTGAATAGTTTGCATTAGTGCTCCTTTCTGGACAGAAACTCTGTTCTCTTGAGGAGGTGAAGAGTGAAGGTGTGTTTGAATAGCTTCAGGGAACTACTGGGAAGTATTCTGTCCAAATATTAAGCTTTGATGCCACCACAGGAGTTATACCAGAGCTGGGATTATACCAGTCTCTAGGATTTTATTCTGAGCATGCCTGTGGACTGACTTCTTTCCTAAGCCCATAGGTCAGCCATCATCTTTGTGCTGCTACTGAACTGACCTGGTATACAGGTATCCTTCAGCAAGTTACTTTTTCCTAACCAGGAGTCACAGCATATGTCAGTAATGAAGTTGCAGGCAATAGAAAGATGCCTGTAGTAGTCACTGCTGAACACCTTATTTGGGTAAAAGACCTTTACAGCAATTTCATTTACACGATCCTTTTTTATTCCCAAATAGTCCTCATACCTCTCCTCACTGTTAGGAATTGACCTTATCCTTTCTGAGCCATCCTACTCTATTTTACAGAGAAGAAAACAGAGTGTACTGTGAGCCAATTTTTAAAATGTATTTAGGTACCTGAAAAGGCATCTGCTTGGATTTTAAGATGTGCCAGAGTCAGTTAGGTGTTCAAATGAGATAAAAGGCAACTGAACCTGCTAAAATACTTTTCAGGGTGGGGGGAAACTCCAAA
>VZTL01033773.1:12930-23337 GCA_013400535.1 Scopus umbretta | reverse complement strand
AAAAAAAAAAAAGCTTTTCTTTCATGATGACCTGAATTATTCTCTCCTACTATAAATGAAATGACAGCTCACCTGGGAGAAGAGAGAGGGGATTTAAAACCAAATAATGATTCATGAAATCCATTGCCGCAAGATAAATAAGTTTTGAAGAACATCTAGTGCTAGGCCAGCTTTGTAGCATACAAAAGCCTTATAGCTGAAAGCCATTAAGTCAATTAATACTGCACAATACATCAGAGCTGGCTCATGCCAACAGAAGGTCAGCTCAAGGGAACGATGCCCTGATCCAACTGATGTACATAGCTAAGATGTTGCGTCCTAGGGCACTGTCCCAGCAGCACAGGGATGGACGTGGATCCTGGCTGAGCAGTCCAGGTTTTCGCAGTTTGCAGCTGGCTACTGCATAGGCTTTTTTGTCCGACTCCTATCTCCTGGCATTTGCTTTCCGCACATTTTCTGACTTCTAGGCCAGCGTAAGTGTGTCTCTGGCAGAAATTCGCACAACTGGTGCCCTATTGGATGGTGGCCTTAGGGCTCATCTTCTGAGCTGGCGAGCCACGCTGCTCTGTGTTTTGTGTTCCCAGATACCACCAGGTTCTGCTGTGTTTCACGCTGGTGTAAATCTGAAGGAAAACCGTGGCCTATCAGCTTACGCTGAGGAGAGAGAGAGACCCACTGTGGCGAGTGCATTGTACAAAATTAAGTAATAAGTCAGTCCCGGTCTCCACTTGGCCTTGTCAAAGGGCAGGCAGAGAGACATGCAGCGGGGAGGTGGGGTGAGGTTGGGGGGGGTGGCAGGCTCAGTTTGAATGTTTGCCCTTTGAATTAATTCTGGTTGACCTACTTCAGCAATGATTGAAGAATTTTTTATTCGGTTTGCCCTGATCTATCCCCTGGTGAGCGTGCGCTTGTTATTTTTTAATGAAACCATTTTCACAGCCTGTTGTTTTAGGTGTTGCGAACGGAGGAGAGTGAGGTTACTTTTTGGTTCATATTCCATTTTTTGTTTCTTCAGGGTTCCCAGTGCCACGCGGTTGCTTTTAACTGCATGCGCACAGTGCACTCACCGTTCCTTGCTCTTGGCTCAGCAGGATTGTTTTCACAGCAGATAAAAATAGTGTAAAGATATAATCAATGATTAAAAAAAAAAGATCTCTCTTACAGGAGTCATAACCGAGTATTTTTGTCTTTCCCTGCAAGTCATGTGCAAGTAGACTTGCGGAGCATCTTACTCTGGCTTTAAACTTCTCTGAAGCATTGGCGTCTCAGCCTTTAGACACAGAATACATGTAGGATGGGATGCACTGAAGTAACTGTGAAAAATAGCTATTCATTTACACTCTGTGCTTAGGTCAGACACAAAGGACTTGCCATACTGGATGAGATCACTGTTCCGTCTTATTTTCTGTCCTAAGGAAAGTGCAGCATCTTTCCTCTGCCACCACAGCACGTACATGCACATTCTCCCACCAAAGCTATTTCACTGCAATTGCCATACCAAACGGTGAGATCCTGAGGCCTCTGCATATTTGGGAGCTTAACTTCACAAGAATTGCACTTACTTTCCACCACTCTGGAGCTTTTGTTGTACAATGAAAGAGGCTCCAGGGATGACTAACAGCTTAGTGACTGTGCAGATCCAGGGATGGTTGCCTTTTGAAGGTGTTGCTTTGGCTCTGAAGTAGCAGGTATGGTAAACAGCGACTTTTGGTTTTTGTTAGCAATCAACAGCCCCCGCATTTTTATTGCATTAAAAGACAACAGGTTTGGTTGTGTTAAGCAACACAAAGGAAGTTTCCTTGTGTCATTCTGAGAGACACTCCCCCGTGATGTGCCATTCCCTGGCTGTTTGCTGACAGTCTCAGCTTTTCATTTTGCACGGTAGGGGTAAGCGGCAGCGAGCATGGAGTTTAAAAAAGTTATCTTGGTTCTTTTTGTGTTTTGGCTTTTTTTTTTTTTTTTCCCTGTCCTAAAGAAAGTAGTTTCCAGGCTTCTGGCTACAAAAGAAACATGAAAAATGTTAGTTCTAAACAATTGACTGTTAAATTAAAAAGACCCTCAGTTTGTTAAGTGAATGCTTCTTAGGCAACAAGCATTGATCACAGTTTCAAATATCAATTACTGGCTTAAAAGAAAAATTGACCAAATGCCAGTAACCTTTTTTCAACAAAGAAATAAATAATGCTTCTAGAGACGAATAACATAGTATCGTTATTTGTTGTGTCATACCACTGTGATCAGCTACGTGAATTAAGGGACATATAAGTTGAAAGGAAAAAAAAAAAAAAGCCCTTATCTTAAACAAAGTCATAGAGCTTTATTCCTCCTTCTCAATGTAACTTACGAGAAACAGGTTTCATAATGGGACACTATTATCATAACTTTAATCTTGTTTAAATTCAAAATTCTTCCTGCAAGCCTCAAGGCCTAGAGGAAAGATCTTTAGTAAGTTATCTTAAGGAAGCAGCTTGCCTGAGTATCACTTCTTATAGTCTATAAAATTCTTTGTAATTTACAGAACAGCTGTCCATAATGAAACATCAAAAAAACCCTACTTTGAGTCCTTAAACTGAAATAAACACAACATGGAAAAACACAATTATGTGGAACACATTTAGAAAGGTGCGGGTGCCAGATAAAAGCTTTTCACCTCTTTACTGCTAAAAAGTCTTAAGGTAACAGGTTAGAAAAGGATGGCAGATTAAATAATAGCCAATAAAAATCCATGGAGGAGCATCAAGATGCTCAAAGAGCACTGGTGCTTCTAGAAAAAAATGTGACCTCTAATGAATGAGAGGGAGAAAATGTTTCAAAATGCAGGTTTTATTAAATCATTGACCTTCAGATTTTTAAGTTATTCTTTTTGCGGATCTTATAAACAAGCTCCAGGTTCTTTTCAAGGTTAAGAGAGGAGTTGCTGTAACATTTCAATGTAATAGGTGTTCACTTAGCATATGTTGGCCATGAAGAGGACAAATGGAGCCTTTTCATCCCATGGCTGTTTAGAAAAATAGCATTCATGGTACTGATCCCACGTAAATGTCTTCGTAACTTACAGATATGCATTTTTGAAATGAAATTTTCCATAAAGTCATATGCCAGTTAAAACAATATTGATGCCTGTATCTCTACCATCTTTGTTCCTTGAAGACCTTAAACTTACTTTGGCATCACAAACCCATCCATAATTTACTGACAGAGTCTGGGACATGGTAGGATGGGAAATAAAATAATGGACCTGAAGACATTCTTTTAAAGAAGAGCTCTTACCTCCATTGGGAACAAAGTTGCCAATGCAACTGATGCTCTTTCTGGGATTTCTCCAGAGTGGACTTCTGTTTTGAATAGTTTTCCTAGGTCCTGTAAGGAAACCAGTTCGAATTTATTGTGGAGACTTGTGGGGATTTTTTTTTTTTCAAAGAACTGCTGCAACTGGAATGGCAGCTATGGCAAGCCTGCCCACTGTGGAAAAAATCTGTTCTTGAAAAGCAAACTGGCAGTTAGCATTCAAGCAAGCCAATGTGGGCTCAGCAGAAACCCTGTATCATGGTACATATGAAGGAAAAATTAGGCAACTAGATTTTGGTGGCAAAACTGTTCCAGCCCTCTTTTCATTTTTATACCACCTGAAGTCTTGTACTTCTTTTCTGACACAGTGACAGGCTATAAACTAACTTCACAGTGATTGGATTGCAATAGGGTTGGACACCTGATGATATGATATGTATAATTTGCAACATGCAATGGCCTTTATATAAAACCCAGGGTTACGTAAACTATATTGTCTTGCTTCTGTCTCACCAAATGAGAATGATGAGAGAAAATTGTTGTTATGTCCTTACATAAGGACTTCATGTTATATATTAACAGAGACATAGGTTTGTTTCTTCTGCAGAGCGTTAATAAATAGATGAGACAGGAAGACATAGTGGATTTTTTAGGGATCCTTTAGTTTGCTCAGCTTGCATTGAAGATTGTCGCAATGAAAAGGGATAGCTATCTGGAGGGTAGGAGGTGTGTGTGCTTAACTATCTGAAAAAATATGTTTAATCATATTGCAGAACTACAGCAACCCCTTCATTTGAAAAGCAACAAGAAGGAGATCTACTGAGTACAGATTTTAAATCAGTTTTTTACATGTTTTCTGTTCTGTTATCCAAACGGTGGCACTGAGAATATAGTTGTGGTTTGACCAGAGGAACTATGGTAAGAGCAAAGACTGAATTCAGCAAATGAACTGTGAAATAGAAAGATTTTCATTCCAAGTTAAAAAAAAAAAAAAAAAAAAAAGCTCAGTACACCATATACCCCAACTCCCTATGTACACTTCCATAGTCCAAGGCTCTGGTATATGTCCCATACCAGTGAGCAGACTGGGAGTGGAAATAAGTAGGAATGTTACAAGCCACAGGAGTTAAGATAAAAAAAAGAGAGGGAATATGAACAAAAGATAGCCTGTGCAACAAACACCCCATATACTTATGCTTAATCAACTAAATAATTTCAGTAAGTAATTCTTTCAGTTGCTTCCCCCTTCTGTTAGTATTTCTCATTATTCTTTTCCCAGTACCATCTGATCTCAAATCTTCACCTTTGAGTAATCGCAGCTTAAGCTGTTACTTCCTTAAAAAGTAATAAATTATGTTGGATAGGGAAAGGAAACTAATGGGGAAAAAAGAATGGGTGATGGGAGAAAAAAAGAGGTTGGAAAAGGATGCATAGGGTCTGGCCAGAGCTACAGACACGTTTTGTGTTCTCATGTGCAAAAGGATATCCCTAAAGATGGTTCTGCCAGGAAAGATTAAGTCATGCTTTGGAAGAAGGGCTCAATGGTGGGTTTGGCTCTTGAATAAGTGCAGCAACTCTCCTTGGCTTTCAGGATGTTTTTAGCTATCTATTCTGATAAACAGGGGCAGAAAGAGAAGATTGAAAAGGATATAGCTTCCAGTTGTGATTAGTCCCCCTTACTGATAAAGGGATTCAGGACTGTCAGTCTGGCATTTTACGGGTTTCGTTACCATTCTTTAAAAAGCATCGTGGTTGCTGAATTTTTTCTCTTCTAAACTGGGCAGATTTCAGTGAATGCTGCCCCTGCACCTGTTCTCCAGCATTATCCTGATAGCGAGCTGATGCTGTGCTCATGGTTGCAGTTCTCCCTGTGGCATGTAAGAGGCAGTGCTAAGCAGTTACTTTTTCTAGATCAGTAATATTCACTGTAACTTGTTTTTATTTTGTTAAATTGAAGCAATTAGTACAGCTGACATTTTCCTGACTTTCAAATTAGATATTTCATATATGTACCTCCTTTTTGTCCTCTTAACAGCTCTGAATTTGTTGAAAGCACCACTTATTTAATAACATTGGTGGCAAAAATTAGTGGAAGCTTTGATGCAGAGTCCCTAAAAGCAGAGAGTCTTCAAGGGGGACAGGCAATGTAGCTTAAGGTAGGTAATCTCCCTTTTGTGCTGGGTACCTGAGCAAAGTCTGCACAGCTTAAAGTTAGCCAGGGTCTGTTGAGTAGGCGGCACGCTGAAGCGGCGTAAGCTGGAGAACCTGGCGTGGCCTCAAAAAGCTATCCATAAACACCCACAGGTGTCTAGACATGGTCAAAGTGAAGGAGGTGAACGATGGGAATGATAGCTCTCCCCCACGCCACCCCGGCTGCAAAGTTGTGCAACACGGGAGACGGCCTAGTGTGCTGGGGTGTGATTTACACTCCCCTCGCCCAGCGAGGGCTGAGAGTGTCAAGGTACCACGTATTTATTGCTCCCACGCACCCCGAAACTCTGCAGTCTTGGCTGTCAGTTTGTCTGTTCAATGGAAGGACAGCAGCCTTCCTCCCTTATCAGGACATGCAACATCTGTTTCAGTTTGTTAGCTAATTTCCTACGAAATTGGGAGGCTTTAGTCTGCTGAAAATGAAATTTCTGCTATCAACAGCTGCCAGTGGAATGTACTTTTGTGGAGCATCTTGTGCCTTTGCACAGGACTTGCTCAGCTTAATTAAACCTCTCTGGTCTGGAGAGTGTGCAGAAGGTGTGGAACAGGAGCAGAGGTCACGTCAAAGACATCAATCATAATTATTTCATATTCAAACTCTGATTTTCCCATTATAGGCCTGGTGAAATTTTATTTTCCTTCTTTTGTTGGCTTCTGCCACCAACTCAATCACATATTGTGGTTTCCTTCATCTTAACAACCTGCTTTTCCAAAGCCACTGCTCACATGAGGCAAAGGCTTGCTAATAGGGTTGTTCTAGTAGCTGATCCACTACCCTGGAGGCAACCGCCTTCTTGGGGTGATTTTTAGTGACTCTTGCTGGGATTGGTGATGAACCACTAAAAAGAAGCAAAGCCACCGTGCTGCCCAGAGAGTAAGATGGAACTGTCAGCGCTCGCAAAAAAATTCTGCTGGGGTAGTAGCATATCTGCCTTGTGTTTCTATTTGTGTATATTTCAGTGTGGTAAAGTGTCCTCCAACTCAGCAGCTTGAGGAGCACAGCATTAAATTTCCCTGTTGCTGTTATTTTGAAATTTATCAACTCCTGCATTGATGCATCCTAAAGTGACAGGTTTAAAATACAGTGTTGTTCTCGTGTCCTCCTTTCCCAGATGCAAAAATATTGCTTTCGTTTTGAACTCCAGTAAGCGCATGTACAGAGTAAAATACTGAGCTCTCCTCACCCTCCCATCTGCAGATTGCTCCCCATATGTTACACTTTAAGATGTAATTTAATAACTAAAGGGAATTAATACACTAAAAAAATTGGGCATCAATTTTTAGTGCTTGTAGAAGGTGCCAGATGGACAAGCAATGGAGGGAGGACATTTCTTTGTCACCAGAGGCCCTAAAACAGGAGTAGCAGCAGCACAAAGCTCCTCTGGCTGCCTGTTAACGTGCCTTAATCTCCCTTCTTAACTGATTGCTGAGCTTTTTCTTGGGATTTGCTCCAGACCCAGGCCAGACTGAATTTTTTGGCTCTTCAGCTGTCTGTCCATCACTGTGCCCCAAGCAGGGGGATCAGCGTAACAGTGGGAGGAAAGCGGTGCATTTGGGCAGGACGGTGAAGCGTGCACTACTCTTGGGCTGGGAAATGTTTTGTGGACTTGCTGGGAAGGACGAAGGTGGAAGCTGGCAGTTACCAACGCCCTCCTTGGGTGGCTGCTGCCTCTCTCAAGGATACAAAAGCAGCTGCAGATAAACAGAACTAGCACTTTAAGCACGGCTAGTCTGCACTGATGTAGTCTGTGGTTTGCTGAGATTGCTGGAGTATTATACAGCAGAAGTCTGTTTGAAACCTGGATTTATATAACTAATCCACTAAAATACTATAATGAATACTTCATTGAGCTTTTAATCAAGAAGTGGTCTTTATAGTTACAAAATCATTGCACAATGGTATTATGTAATACAATTGCACATTTAAAAAAAAACCCCAATGGTTCAGTACTGATGGCTTCTGCTGTCTTATTATTTTCCTCCTAAATCTGCTATTCATCAGGTTGCTTGTTTCTCAGAGGATGCTTTTAGGTAACATCATGGGTAAGGCTTGCCACGTTTATTTAAAAATAGGTCACCAACAGTATGCAGTCTTCATTGAAAAGTATTGGCGTTTGCTTACTGACTATTGAGTATTGGCACTGGTTTTGTACCCACAGGAAAGTGAAGCAGGACGGTAGTGAGTTTGTTCAGCTGTTGAACTGCCTTGTAATCGTTGTCAGATTTCATGTATTTTTGATAGAAGTCAACCATTGATCTTAGAAAGCCTGAAGTTTTACAAGAGATTTAGCTAGTCCAGCTGCTAAAATAATGAAAACACAAATGAACAAAATACAACAGATAAAAACGTGGTTTGAGGGCATGTTAGAAAATCCAACCCCCTTTATCACCCCGGTGCCACTGCAGCTCATTCTGAGTCACAGAGCATTACCAGCCAGAAGCTGTGACTGCAAGCATATGTGTTTCATGTACAGGGTAAGGTTTGGAGCTAGGTCAGCAATAGATGAAGCCATTATGTCAGTGGCGCACCCTGGGTTATCATTTTAAAATCTTCTTTGATGGAGCTTTTTACACCTGCGTGACACAGTGAGAATTTTTGTAGCTTTCTCACCAAGCTGTGCAAAAGTAGCTGTGCAAAAATAGGCAGAACAAATGTATGCAATGGGAGAGGGATTTTTTACAGGTTTTGTTTCATATTTGTTGTGGTTAAAAGTCATACAAATTCAAGTTGGTAAAAAAGAGCTTATAGCAGCATTTTATGTTGCTATATGTGAACATTTAGTGGAAGTTAATGGAATAATTTTAAATGGATGTGAGAAACATAACTGTATAGATATTACATTTACACATTTTTTGTGTGTAAGAAAGTCTAACTTTTCCTTTCAGCATGACAAATACGTGGTTGTAGTTACCTGCATGAGTTACGGCCTGATGATGGCTACCAAGTGACAGCATTCTTGCCATGGTGCCCAAGCACCTGCCTTGGGTGACCACAGAAAAATGCCATGCCTTGTCAAGGAGCATGTAAGGGCGTGTCAGCTTGAGGTAGTTATCCTAAATTAAAAAACAGGGACTTGAGTGTTCAGGTGGGTAATGAGTACGTTTGCCCGCTTTGCAGCACGTGAGGCGTAAGGAACGGAGGTGCTTTAGGCATGGTTAAGTGCAGAGACCACATCAGAGGAGTCGGGCGCTGCCGTGCGCACCCTGGAGATGGATAAGCCATTTGAGAGTGAGGTTGCCTGCTACCATCAGTAGGAGGCTATTTAGCCAACGCCAGGCACTTCTGAAGGTCCCACCTTAGAATGATTTACCTGGAGTTACAGGCTACGAGCCGGTCCCACAGAGGCACTGAGTTTCCCTGAAGCCTGCCCCGTTTCTGGGTGCCTGGCCTGCCCAGCTGTGATCTGTGGGGTCCTTATGCCCCGGTACAGCCTCTGCCAACTCAGAAAGAGGGGCAGCCTCTTTAATCTGTAAAATTTGCCTGTTGACTCCAAGGGTGCCTCAGGTGGGTCTCTGAATGCTGGCCAAGTCTGCAGCTAGCTGCTGCTAAGCTCATCCCCCCTACATGGGGGGGGTGGGCCCTAGACGTTGGGTCCATAGCCTGGGGTCCAGCGCCCATTTTTGGCCAGTCTGTACCCTGCTTTGGCTGTTGCCCGTGATAAATACGTTTAGCAAGTGAAAAGTGCTCCTTTTCTAAGTCACAGTGTTGCGTCTGCACCCTTTATCTCAAAAGGAAGCACCAGACAAAGTAGTAGGGTTTTCAAGGTAAGTTTCCTTCTATTGTCTAATGGTCAAACCACCTGCAGCCCAGCTTTGATGCTACGCCGTGGTTTAGAGCGGTTCTTCCGTGCACGCTACGCTCTCCCATTATCATACTCTGCTGACAAGACAGTGAATAGAAATCATGGCGAATACGTGACAGGTGATTCAAGGAAGTGTTCGGATGCCCCTAGTAAGTTAATCAGTTTTTGATACCTGCAAACTACCTGCATTAGAGGCCAGAAGACTGATGGCACGACGCTGCAGTAAATTGTTTCTTCTTCGCGGGAAGTGTGCGGCAGCAGCGTCGTTTCGACAGCTCACCGGTCGCGCGCGGCACGGCCCGCGGGAGCGGCTCACCCTCCGTTTTGCAGGCGGCTAAGCGTTAGTGAAGCAGGGGCTAAATAGGGGAACCATTTGCCAATCGAACAGCAGCGTGGCTATTTTTCCCATTGCCAAAAGGGTCTCCGTGAAACCCCGCTGCCTGGAGGACGTTCGCTTGGCATGCTTATTCAAGTAAGCCCTGTGCTTGGCTGGTTATTCTTCATGCGACAGGTATTGTAGGCTTTTGCTTTTTCTTTGGAAAAAAAAAAAATGGCCGAGGAGATGGGGAAAATGGTGAAAGTCTCTGCTGATGTATGGTCTCATCGCATTCATTAATGCAAGGTGGCAGGCTGACAGATACTGGGAAAACTATGCAGGGTCTGCGCAGCCATGCAGAGGAGATCTTGCCAATATTTAATAAAGAGTGGTGAGACAAAGAATGTATATACATGGGCTGACCTGGTTAATGGGTGCTTGTCTTGTCCAGATGTTGGAGTATTTGAGTAGCTTAAAGAGTGACCGGTAGGCAGAGTAAACAGTGCTATGCATGTGCTGTTGAGACATTAATCTGAACTTCCTGAGGGATTTAAAATCCAAAGTAGAACTATGATTTTACAAGTCATGGGGATTGGGATTATCCAGGTCTTAATATAGCTATTTCTTTCTCATAAAGCACGTGATCTCTACTCAGTACAGAAGCACTTATCTTCTAAAACTACTGGGAAAATCCTACAAGCAAAGACAAACTCAAACAGTATTATCTGAAAAGGAGGGAAAAAAATGCAGTTTTCATACAATAAAACTCCCTGAGTTATTTTACATGCC
>VZTL01033773.1:0-12780 GCA_013400535.1 Scopus umbretta | reverse complement strand
AAGTTCAGTAAAAATTAGGTGGGGTCTTTCCAAGTAAAATTTGGAAATCTATGTCATGTTCACTGAGTTGTTTCTTGAATCAACTCGTGCATCTCAGAGATTGAATGCTTAGGCATCATGATGTTTGGTCCAATATTACTCAGAGCTCAGGTTTTACTATAATAATTGTATGTTACCAGAGATCATACGTGATCACTCACATGCAGTAGATGTCCATTAGACCTCATGGGACCCTGTAAGATCCTTGATATTGGTGCTTAAAATTTCAGTTCAAAGTATGTAAAGACACTGGAAATAATCCTTCCCTCTAAACTTAGCTGAAAAATGTAAACTCTAAAACCTGTCCTAGTTCCTCTCTTCCCCCACACTCCCTAAAATATGCCTACATGTTAACACATGCACTTGCTTCCTTCACAGAGATGACCCATTTTTTGAAGATATATATATAAAAGTGTGTGTTTCACTAGGTTTGGTTCTGTGTTTTCTACTGGGCCTTTTAGGTTCTGCTTGTGTTAATGACATGTAATTGCCAGAGCCAAGTAAAAGGTGCCAGGGAGAATTCTCTTCCAATAACATACTTCTCCATTGGAGTGCTGTTACGTAGCATAATCATATGTGACCATATTGCACTGAGCTCCTTTTAGAACAACAACAAAAAAAAACCTAAAAAAGGAGTAGCTCGACTGCATCAAAATACCTAGTTGTACACCTTTCTACTACAGTTAAAGGGCAGCAGTTTAGGGACCAACAGTTCCAAATGGATGGGGTGGGAGTTAAAACTTGCTGCCTTTGACTTTGTAGCTCAAATAAAACAGGACTTGTTTAAATTAGAGTCAGCTGGCAGCCACCTTTGGAGGTTTTCAGAATGAGATCCAAATTTGCAGCCCTAAATTTTTAGGAAGGTGTCTTCCCTGCTTTAATCCCTTAACTCCATAGCCTATGGCAATTCTTGGTTATGAAAGAAGCATATGATAACGACCCGAAGGAAGAAATTTAAATAGGAATGATCCAACGTTGTCCATTTCCCGTCTTTGCCACTCTCTCACAAGGGCTTTTGAAGACTTCTTGTTTGCATGTAGGTATGGAGGAAGAAATGGAGTTACAGTATCTCTTCAGCTGCTTTGTGAGTTCATTTCTCCATCATTTAAGAAACTAGATGGTGGTTTCTATAGAAGCCAAGAATCTGAGGGATATAAACATACTGCTTTAAAACTAATGGTACACTGTTGACTCATGGGATTGTTTGAGTTGGGAACATAGCAAGAATGTCTTGAGATACACAACGCAAATCTCTTGTTTTGTATGAAGCAGTATGGTGATTTTAAAATGTAGAGCTATGTGGTGATTTTTAAGAACAATCAATCAAGACACTTGTTTTCTGGTAACAGATTCACACAGGTTCTGTAGCAACTTCTAAATGAAATGTCAACACTGGGAGGAGTCTGCACATGCTTCTAGAAGCATTTATATTTTTCAGACAATGTGCCACTTGTGGGTGTTTGGGTTTTTTTTTGGCAGGGGGTAGGTTTTTTTTAAAGACACAGAAAGGTTTATCTAAACCATGGGTGCATGCTGTTTGCTGTGTGCCATAACCTTATCTGCTTAGCAGATTTTCCAATACTGCAGTGTGCATCTGTGACTGAGACAAAATCAATGCTTATAGATTTAGCTGTGTAATCCTATCACTTGTCCTCCAAGATATGATTTGAAATGTAAAGTTTGTTAATGTTTAAATGAACTTGAAGGCTAGGGTCTCTAGAGGAGTTTTCAGTTTCTTAGAGAGTAATCCGTTTCTTATCTTTCCCTGCTTGTCACTGTCTGTCTTTTTGTCTCCTTAATCGTTTAAGACTCTGGAACACTCAATCATGCCGAAAGTATATATCGAAAGAAAAAAGCAGGAATGTTGCTAATCATGTTACTGATAGCTGCATAAGCGTGTGGAACAGTTGAATTCTTCTGTATGAATCAGGGTTAGGAAGAGTAAAACAGAAAGTGAGTAATTGGCTTTTCCTGTTTTTGTCATAAGATCAGTTAAAATTCAGTTCCCCTGCACCATAGACAACTAACTACTCTTACCTCTTTCAAAAAGCACTATGTACTTTTCTGCAACACTCTATCTTACCTGTTTTGACAATAAGTATTTTAATGAAGATGTAGAAAAATTGGCTTATTTTATTTTTCTCGTTGTCACTTTTACTGGAGTATATATGCCAATGCCAGGGGTACTATGAGACAAAAATTCCTCTATGAACTTGTAGAAGAGGAAGGCAAAATAATTTTGGGACTCGTTGCAAATTTTGCTACCCCTGCATTTATAACCATCTGTTACTTATTTGGATTGTACTGGTGAGAAGCCAGAGTTGTTCACATAAGTAAGGAAGTAGACTACTTGGGAGGAGATATCCAGGTATTTTAAGAGCTCACCTGGCATGAGTGCTTGGATGCTGAGAGCAATGATTAATTACTTTCTGTCTCTTAAAGCCCAGCCTAACTCTGAGACAAAATGCTGTTTCATTGGGCTGATGTTCTGCACTTGAATGGATTAAACTGCTGGGTGAGGCCCTGATTCCTAATGTTTTTGCTGCGTATTCAGTGTCTTCCTACACTTTGTCTTGTGCTTGCCTCCAGGCTGAGCATTATTTTTAAATGAGAGCTGCTCTGAAGTTTAGAAATAGGGTTCATGTAGCAGAGCTGCATTCACCACCATCGGTGCAGACTGCCAAGCCAAACTACTGCAAACACATCAAACTCAGCCTAGGGTTTATGTTCTTCATGTTTTTGGCCTTTAGCGGCTCGGGGGGGAAAACTTTGGCTCTGGATTTAGTTTCTTCCCATCCCAGCTCTCCTTCCCTCATTTCCCACCAAGTGAAACTCCCTCTGTGGGGACACCTCTGAAAGTGCCGGGGGCATGTTGGGAGGGATGCCTGCGTGCCTGTCTGCTTGCAGACAGGGCACAGCAGCTACACGTGGAAGAATTTCTCTCATATTTCTTCAGCTTGAATCCTCAAATAAACCAGCGAAGAATCAATAATTTTTTTGTTGTTTGCTTGTTTTTTTAAACCATGCTCAGGGTTCATTTCCTAAAGCTTTTACGAAGAGCATCCTCAAAAGTGCGTTTGTGTGTGTGCATGCACAGGCAGGAGAAACACTCAAATCATGGTTTTCCCACAAACCTCAGTATGAGAAGGGCTCTTAAAGGACTCAGACCAAATGCAAGGAGGAATCTGAGAAGGGTTTTTAAAATATCATTGTAGGTTAGGGGAAGAGGGGAAACCGTTAAAGTTTCTTGCCTTAACTCAAGACTAATGCCAAGGCAGTTTTTTATTTCTTTTATTTATTTATTTACTTGGCAGGAAGGTAGGATTAACAAGGATTTTAGGATGTGAAATTTGCATTTAGTGATCCCACAGTAATAACTTGTTCAAGCCTGTGTATATGGAAAGTCTGATACTCCTTCCAGCTCAGTTGTTTTCATTCCCAAATTACAGCAGTGTAGGGGCAGCAGAGGTAAGTGTGTTTGATCCAAGTGAAGTGTCTCAGATCATTTACATGCCATCCCCGTGCCGCTCCCAGGCAAGATCGAAACTGCAGTAAGATGACTAGAAAAGTGGGGTTTGTCTTTCAGGAAGAGTGTCTTGATAACAGAAGAATCTCGCTTTGAAAATCGTTATCCATGTGGGCTGACGCCTGCTTACATATACACAGCATGGGCTCAGCTTTGATGTCAGGCTTTACGTGTTGGCACAAATCTTCCCCCAGGCTGACCCTCAGCCCTGGTTGAGCAGATGAAGCTTGGGGCCAGTGGGCTGCCTGCTCCCACGGAGCAAGGGCTCGTCCTCTCCCGGGGCAGGCAGAGGGGCTGCTGCTGCATGAGGGAAAAGCAGATTTTTCTGGTGGCTGCATTAATGGGTGTAAACTCAAGATGATGGTGATCTTGAAGCACTGAAGCTCCAGGATGGATGATTCTCATCTGTTGGGTGGGTTCTCTGCAGTTTGCAGCGTGCAGCTGGTGGGAAACGTGGATTTTAGAGTCAAGTAGTAAGAGTCAATGCATTTTGTTCTGACCAAATGAACTGTACTTTATGATGAAAAAAACAGTGCAGAGAGTGCTTAACTTGCATTTTAACTTGCCCTCTCAGTGTGCTGATAAGGAGGGAAGGACTGGGGGACTCTGCAGGTGAGGAAATTAAGGACCATTGGTGTTACAGTTACTTGGGCCATGCCAAGTGGCATTTAGGGGCAGAGGCAAAGTCCAAGGAGCTGAACGGTACAAGAGGGTAGCATTAACAGAAACCAGAGGCTATTGAGTTTCTTGAGGGACCCTAAATTGCACCAGAGGCTCTGTGAGATCAAACAGATATCTGTATGCCGTGCTGTTTATGACTGAAAATAATCTATGTTAATAATTGATTGTTCAATTAGTAAAACAAATGTTACAAAGTTAGACAGCTTTGTGTGCCAGTGATGACAGGAATATATTTGACTGCAGCCCATTATCAGTCTAAGGCTGAGAAACATTATTCCAAGAAAATCCTGTTTGTTATTCCTCTTGCTTGCCCTTTTCTTCCTCCACCGCTTATAATGGCATAATACAGGCAGACACTAAGTACATGCAGTGAATAACATTAGATGAAGATGTAGCTATGCTTATTGTATCACTGGTAATAACACCAGACAGCATAAAAGGCCCCAGAGCTGTCTAGGCAAGGTGACATCAGAGCCCCAACTTCTTCTGCAGATTTTGAGGAGGAAGAGCAAGCTGGCAGGAATTCTTGCAGAGAGGCACAGAAACAACATCTGCTGCTGTTCTATCTTGTTTGCCCTTGTAATGTCGTTATGTCCAGAGTGATGGTGTGTTTTGCAGAAGAATGTGGAAACTCTGGTGTAAGCAAATGTAACTTTTTGACAAGCCTTGGAAATGCGTGAATGCAGGTACAGATTATTCCCTTTACAATGCAAGGCTTTTTTTAAAGACGTTTGAAAAAATTTCAAATAAATCCTTTTCTTGGTGGCTTATCTTACAAAACAGCGCATGCAGAGTATGCTGTAAAGGTTTTCTAAATCAGTTGCCAGGAGCTTGCAAATCCCTTATCAGAAGTTACGCAAGAGCTGGACCTCTTCTGGTTACTCTACTCATATCTATAAAGTTGTTGTACAAGTCTTTATTGGAAGTAACACACCAGTAATCATTCTTCTGATAACCACTAGTAATACATGGAGTAGCTTTCCTAGAAGAGTCTCAAAGAAACACGTAACTGTTAATTGCTTAAACCTCACTGCGCTCCTGTCAGGTGAGTCTAGTGGGTGTAAAAATGTATTATGACCATTTTTCAAGGGAAGGTTGCAAGTGAAAGGAGGCAGCTTAATAAATGAAAGGAACCGACTTAACAAACGGCCGTGCCCTATATTTGGCGCTCTCTCCTTTTCGGAAAGCGTGATCCGGTCCCGCAGCCCCGCTAGCTCAGTCAGCACTTTGCAGGCTGCTGCCTAGCCGTTTGAGAACTTGAACTTCACATATTTTTGTCCCTTTGAGTTTTGGGAAAGCAATTAGTAAGTTAGTCTGCTTGTTGCTTATTTCCGCAACGCTCCAGCTATGCGGAGGCGCCGCCTGCGTGCGCGCACAGGGTCGCCCACGGCCTGCGGTGGGAGAAGCGTGTTGGCTGCAGGGGGCTGTAGTGGGGGACATTTGGGGGTAGGTCCGAACCTGCAGCAGTGGCTGTCTTTATTGGCATCGGGAATGAGCAGGCAGAGCTAAGTGCATTTATGTAATGGATGTTGGGAAGAGAGTTGTGATTAATAAAGATCATTATGAAGCTGAATGGGTACAGAGATCACTAGAGCTCATTTTAATAATCCCAGAAGGCTTTGGGTCTTTAAATAATGGCAGTGACAAGAAAGAGTCAAAAATAATGATGCAGTGGTGAAAGGCAGAGGTTTATTTTATCATAAGAAGTGTTGTACTTAAATTTTCAAAGATTTCATGACGATGGAAATGGCACGACAGTTTGGAAGGAAGAAGAGGCAGCGATCAGAAGTGGGTCAGTTTTTTTCACGGGTTTGTTCTGGTTTTCTCCCATCTTCTTTTGTGGTTTTCTAGACCCTATGCTTGCCAGTGCAGGAAGATTTAATAGGTGTTTGTACAGCATGTTTGGGCTTCGTTCTAATTGTAGTATTTGAATGCTACCAGAACAGAACTAATAAACAATAATTATATCAATAATAGAGCCACACAGACACATGTATAAAAGTTTGGAATGCTGAAATAAATTTCAATGAGATTAATTTGTGGGTAAGGTATATAATCAGGCTTATAGTAAATTGCACTGGTTTTCTGATATGTGCCTCTGCTGATCACATAAGAATCCCTGTCACAACTCTGGCATATAAAATAGCTTTGCTGTACACATTTTTCTATACATATTCTTACATCAGTGCAGCATGAAAACAGACTGTTTTGTGTTACAGATTGCCATAAATGACAAAACAATTTCACAATCCCAAATGAATTAATAAAAACCAATGGTGACTATTTGCAACTCTTCGAATGTTTTGTAATATTGGAAGTCTTAAAGGGGATGGATGTTGTAGGAGACAGACTGCAAGGAAGTTTGTCAAAACTGTGATAAATTCTTGTATGCCTCTCAGATTTTATGGCATGGCATTGTACTCCACACATAGTGTTCTGCTACTGCTCTCCACTTATGCATTTGTTTAAAAGGGGAATAAATTAACTTAGAAGATCAGCTGATAGAAGTGGGTCAGCATCTTGGAGTGAGCGTTCGTGGCTTCTCCTCGGGCTTGTGTGTTCAAGGAGGTAGATCAGTGAGGAGAAAGCAGGTAAGTGGTCAAAATTATGACGAAGAAATTTGTGACATGGTTCTGAAAGTTACATTTGGGTACTGTTATGAGGGGTTAGCAGATGTCATGTGCCATTGGCATTTGCTAGTGAATTTGATGTTGCGTCCTTCAGCTTGGCTTGAAGGGAGCTTGCAGAGCTGCACAGATTATTGATGGCAGGGATGCAAACAAATCTGTTGTTTTTTTTATGGCAGTGTTGCTAGGTCCTGATTTTCTGAAGTGTTACTCTACATTAGCCAAAATGGAGCCTGAACTACCATGTAAAGTCCATAATTGTCACTTTCCATTGGTGCCTTTCAGGGAAGGGCTGCAGTTGGAGTTGTCTCCCAGTCAGTGGCACAGGTATCCCCTGTTCCATAAAATATAGGGCCTGGGCAGTGCTTTTCCTTACATGTTCGACTCACAGCACACATGCCAGGTGGCTCTGTGCACAAACAGGACAGGGTCATGTGCAAAGAGAGATCTGTCTGGATTCACTCACTGTGCCAAAATTGTTCTGCATTGGCGAGATGTATTTGCCTGGGACACGAGAGTAAATGAATCGATGTTGGGTCCAACTTCCAAAATCTTTAGGGCACACTGGGTCTTTGTACTTCAGTGGTTTTCTATATAATTGCTAGCTAGTGGCAATTATGAGTACAACTAAGTTGTTACACTGTACTATATAGTTCATGAGTATGTAAAATGTATATTGAAAAAGCTATTACTAAAGCAAAATTAAACTGGGAAGGCTGTGATAGTCTTGGGAAGACTGAGATAGTCTTGTGCCGTATTAGATGAATGCATTGAAAATCACTGCTTCCGTGAATCTAAATTCTGCCTCTTAAATTTACGTATAGCATATCTCAACTTCTGGAAGTCTATGGTGCTAGCAGTGATGTTCTATTGTTTAGCTTAATTTAGGCCTTGAAAACATGGAAGCCAAACACTTGGAAAGCAGCTGTTCATCTGAATGTATTAAGCAATTTACTTTAGGTAATGTAGCCTATAAAATTTTAATTTTGGATTAAATAAACCGTATCCTTCAGCATGACTTTTCTACCTTGATGTTCAGAGAATGAAATATGGGCACATTTAGTGAATTTCTTCTCCAGGATGCTCCAGTGGATAAGGGTCAATAGTTTCCTAATGAAAGCAGTCAATAGCAATTTCTCTTACTAAGCACAAAGAAATTAGCATTAAACAACAGGCATCAGTGGCGAAAGTTTTATGTGATTATGTGGTTGGACTGCTACAGGCTGTAGGAAATAGCTGTAGCAGGTAGCATACTACTACTCAATAGATAGGAAGCAGCTTAATTATAACCCTGTTGACAGGCGATGCATCATCAAAAAAAGCATCTAAAAAAGTTGGCAACAAACGTACAAATATTTGTGTCTGTGTGTGCAAAGGTAGGCATGTTTTCTACAGTGTTTATATTATGCATTTTATGTCTCAAGATGTGGAACTAAGCAGATGTTTTGCTGCGGAAGAAAAGCTGAAATGATTTCTTGTCACAGTTCCTTCATGAATACTGTTCTCACCCTAAAAACGTGTCATTTCTTGCCTCAGTTATTGTGCCAAGATTGCATATGTTTTACCTGTACTCCTCTAGGGACAAGACCTTCAGATGGTATTGAGAAATTTTTTCTTTCCTGATGGTGATTGGAATGTCATTTGGAGCTGCTGAAGCTCTGGCCCTTCTTCCCTTAGTCTTGGAATAGCACAGCACTGAAATTATGTAACCTAAAGCATTAACTGAGGCTGTTTTCCTCTGAAATGAATATTATACCGCAAGTTTCAGATCCAAATCCCACAGATGCCGAAGAGAGTCTCTCCATTGACTGGAGTAACTGAGATCTTACCATGAGAGAGTGCAGGCAGGGATGTTGGTGCGGGTACAAGTAGCTAGGAGGCTATGATGGAAAACAGTCAACCATCTCAAACACATTTTGCTTTTAATTTTAAAAATTTGAGCCAACACGTGTAGCAATTTTCTAAGGAGAAAAAGGTTGACCTATATCTAGAACGGTTTCATAAACACATGTAGAGATAACCAGCCCTGAGAATCAGTGAACACCTCCAGTCTTTGCTTACTCCTATTTATTCCTGGTATCAAATTAGCTTTTGACTTATGACTCAGAGTCACATGTAGGCTTTTGAGGTGTAAGAGACAGGAATTCAACACATTTCATTATTCTATGTAGAAGATGCTGATATCCTGTGAGGCTTGGTTGTGTGTTGTTTATTATCTGTTTGGTTTTAACTCCTTGTTTTTAATGTGGTCCTTCTAAAGCTCTTCTCAATTTTTCACAGTAAAATAGAAGTCTCACGTGGTCGATACCTAAGTTTGTACAATCTATATCATAGTATTGATTTGGGACAGGTGAGGAACTCAACTATTGGCAGACTGAGGAATGAAGGAGCATTTTTAATATGGTTGAGATGAGGTTGTGCCAAGGGCTCTTTATTCATCCCAATTCCAAAGCAATACCTCACTGCGTTTAAATAACAGCAAGAGAGGCAGAGAGGCTGAATAAAAACAGGGGAGGTTAGCAAGATCTTAGAAACAAGTCTCTTCCAAATGTTGTCCAAGGCTGTAGGCTGTGAGGGTAATGCCTGTTTAATGTGTTGCTTTTAAAGGCTAGTGTTTCATCTCTTAACATCTTCAGAAAATCTAAGTCTTAGAATAAAATTAATATAATAAGCAAAAATGCTTTTGGAATGGCAGGAGAAAAAAAAATCAGGTATTCTTGTACGGTGGCACAGCGAGCAGTCACTTTTTTATTGCAAAGACCCATGCTTTCATGTACTTGTTTCTTTGATGAGAAAAGTAGCTTAGCACTTGTATTATATCATATACTTCCAGAGCCGTTGTTTGATAGAAAAATTTAAGGCATGGATAGTTTATTGAAGTCTTGATTTTATTCTTGATAGACTACCGATTCGCCCAGCAAAGGAAATTGTTAGGATAAATTTTTCTTCTGCCTGATTCATTCCACAGTTCCCTTTCCAGAGAGCACAACTTTATTACATATTCAATCTCATTCTCTGCTGTTACACAAAGACCATGCTGCAGAGATATGCACTGCCTGTCAGAAAAAGCTTTGCTCTTGGTCAGCCATGACTTCATGAATAACCAGGCAGAGAATTACTCATGTTGTTTATCCAGGCGGTTTTGCAATAGCAGCCTGGTTCAGAGGCAGCTCAGGCAGAACGGAAATGGTGCTCTGGGCTGCCCGTGCCACAGGCGCGTGGCAAAAAGTGGTTTGATTTCCAGACTTCACGCGTCCACACAACCATCTTCATCATCATCTTCATTGCAAGCAGTGTCCAGTTGCTGCTTAATCTAGAGCACAGAGACACCTAGAACAGAAAGGCAAATTGACATTTATTTCTTCATAAGCCCAGGCTCCTTCAACAACAGAATTTGCAAGAGCAGTATTATTTATTATTGTTTAAATGGCAGTTTTACTGGAAGCCCCAACTGGTTGTACCAGGTCTGCGTAATGTGTTGCACAGGCAAAGAACACGAACGCCGCTTGCTACTGAGAAGACTAATTGTGTGCCTGGATAAGTACAGAACAGTGGCAAATGCTCCCATTTGCATGGATATCCAGTGTGTTCACCCAAATCCTTCAGTCCCAGCCGACTGAAGGACATACTGTTCTGTCACACCAGAGTAGCTCATCAGTTGGTACAATACAGTGACTTAGAGCAGCCAAGAGTTAGGTAAGGATTCATCTGACTGCACAAAAGCCCATTTCTGCTGGAGGAATAGGAGATGAACCATTTAAGAACACCAGAGCAAGTCAGTAAAGATGCTCTATATGTGTAACTATATTTTGGAATAGGACTGGTATTAGTTTTCATGGAATAATACTAATAGGAGGAAAAGCGTCCTATTGGAGGAGCAATGGCATAATGTAGATGTCTGTAATTTGGATCAAAACATAGTACAATTATCCCCAATCAAGGGTTATAAATGCAGTATATTTAGACTTCAGTTCAGACATCCATGCTTGTCAAAGTAGGGAAGCGCTCACTGTCCAAACAAGCTTAATTCTCACCACCCTCAGTTAACAACCCTATTATTACAAGTGAGGCGTTTAACCTTTCTGGTCCTGGATTAGGTTATGCTGATCTTGAAAGGCAGTTCTTCTAGGTTTTGCTCCTCTGTGGCTGTGTGATTATGTTGCAGTCCTGTGCCTCTAGCCTTCCCTCGGACACACACATTCCCATGTGCACCTATGCTCCCTCTCTCCGCAGTATCCCCTTTTTCTACCGGGGCCTCCCACCCTACAGCTGTAAATACATGCTCTTCTTTTTTCAAGACTGCTGCCATCTTCCCTCGGTATCAAGAGACCGGTGACAGAGCTGTGCTATCATGCCCTCTCTCTACATAACCATTTCCTTCATTATTTTCAAAAAAGTGAAGTTGCCTTTTTCAGGAACTAGCTGTAGTCTCAGTTCCCTTGTGAGTAACGGGAGAGAAATGTTCTCAAAATAGCCACCTATCAGTGGGTAAATTATGACCTTTGTCCCTTTCAGAGCAATAGGAAATTATGGCCATTTGAAAAGATGGCAATTCTACATTAAATTCTCTATGGTGCAATCATGTGTGCATGCTGCAAAAAAATTTTTAAAAAGTGCTCAAAGTTAAAAGGAATCGGTGGAAAAATATTAAAAGGTTCCCTCCCTTCCCACATGCCTAGTTCTGTGTGCTAGTTCAGTGAGTCCCTGGCTATTTCTGACTGCATAGTATCTATACCTACCGCAGCTTGCATTTATCTTAGGCACCACTGGTGCAACTACTGTTGAAGATCCAGCATTGCAGATTGTGGTGGAAGCTGAATATCCAGGGTCCCAGGTGTGTCCCATTGGCACACAATGTACTGAAGACAAACCTGTCTTCATCACTTCTATTATCCAAGTCATAAAGATTAAGGTGGCTCAGTGCCTGCAAATACAATTCAAATTGTGATGTAGACCCAGATTTAACTCAAAGGGATGCATAATGCATCCATCTTATTCCATAATGAGAAGGAAATGGTCTGACACCCACAGGCCAAATTTCTTGAAGGGCTCATTTTAAAATAAACTCATACATTAATCAGTTTATTTGCATTGTCTTGGAAAGAAGCGGTTCTTTGATCAAAGTCATAAGCTTATTATCAGTGGAAGGTCAAGTGTCTTCCTGCTAGAAGCATAAATACTTTGTTGCATCTGCGCCTAAATTCTGTAATTTTGGCCAGGCTATTGTACGCACGTAGTCATGGCTTTAACTTCAAGGCAACGCTCTCTCTGTTCTAGATGCAGCATGAATGCAGTGAAAGGTCATCTTTGCCCCTGCAAGACTTTAAAATGTTAAGAGGTAAAATAAGAGTGGAAGGAATAAAGATTACTGCTTACGATCCCACGGACCGAATGGCTTACCCGTGGTTCCTCAAGTTGCCGGTGGCAGAGCTGGGATTGACCTCGTAAGCCCTGCGTACACATCTGTCATGTAGCTCAGCGTCCTTCCCTTCAGGACTTTGCTGTTGGGTTTATGTTATATTGGGCTGGGCGTGCTTCCTGTGTGAGATGTTAAATCTTTTTTTCATGCCTGGCAGGAGTACGCTTGATGTTGTCCTCACGTAGGATGTTCAGAGCGTGGGGAAAGCCAATAAGGATGTGCATCGGGCACGAAGCCTTGCTCCCACCTGACTGGCACATCCTTGCACAGGGAATTGAGATATCATTGCAGCATGGGACACAGCTGTTGGTAGCTGTAATATAGCACGCTTGCAAATTTCCTGGCAAAATTGATATAGTCAGCACAGAGTATGCTTTACAGCAATGATAATCAAATGTTCCATAATGATGTATGATTGAAAAATAGTGCTGGCACTGCCGGCCCCACTCTCACAGGTTCTTCACATTAATGGACAGCTTTGCCAATTT
>VZTL01033766.1:0-26073 GCA_013400535.1 Scopus umbretta | reverse complement strand
GACTGCATCTGGAGTACTGTGTCTAGTTTGGGACTTCCCAGTATAACAGAGACATTGCTGTACTTGAATGAGCCCAACAGAAGGCTATCAAGAAGATTAGACGGCACATGCCATATGAGAAGAGGCTGAGCAAACTGGGTTTGATCAGCCTGAAGAAAGCAGCTAGTAAGAAATCTTACTGCTCTTTACATCTTCCTAGTGGGAAGATAAGGAGACGATGAAGCCTGATTCTTCTTGGAGGTGTGTAGTGACAGGGTAAGAGACAACAAACACCAGGTTCAACATGGGAAATTACACGCAAGGGTAAAAAAGAGAGCAGTGCAGCACCAGTTTTCAGTATGCTAATCATAACATAGAATGAAGAAACCAACCCCTTAAAATCTGAGGTTTAAGCTGTTAAGGCAAATAATAATCTATGGTTAGATGAAAACACTGGAAAGCCTATTAGGACAAGGTAGAAATTATTAAATCTCAGAGCATCAGCATAAGATACTTCTACTGACTGTCACTTTGTTCTTTTGACAAACTGAACACAATTTATCAAGGATAAAAATGAATTTGTTAATACCATTTTTTTTCTTTGTGGCAAATTTGCAATTCTTTATTGTTCCACACTGGAATTCACGGTGACTGAACGGCAACTGCTCTCAGGAGCACCTGACATTACATACAGCAAGACTGGCACAGCAAACGGTCTCATCCTATAAATGTTTTTTATGTGCATGAAGGTCACTGTTCCAACAAAATGTCTCTTTCCTCATAGCTTAATTACTGAACATAAATTTTACAGTAAAAGAAATAACTTTCAATAGGAACATCAAAATGCGACAACTGGCTACACAGCCAGACATGTTTCTATTTAACACATCTGATGTAAGGAAGCTATTAATTTTCTAAATGCGTGGCCAAACTTCTTCGTAACACCTGACACAGCATTTTGCTAGGGTAATAAAAGAAAGCCTGACAGCTGCAATTTTCTAGAAATATGGATTAAGCCTTTCACTATGCTCTTGGGAAAGTTTTCTCTTCTGTAAGCTTCTATAATTTGTTTTAAAATGGCTTGCTTCTGATCATTCAGACCCAGAGTTCTCCTGCCTCCACTCCAGCCACAGCTTATATTTTGGCATGCATATATCAAAGCACTGAAAAACAAACATATATTCTTCCACATATTCTCTCTGACACTGCTTTTAAAGTTGTTTTGTTTAAAACATTTCTTTCAAGTATCGTAACACCAAAGATTACAACAAAAATCACGCTGATAGACTTGACCACCACTTCCTCTAAAAAAAAACCAAATTATATTAACTGAAGGGGAACATTGCAGTGAAAGTAGCTGGCTTCCCCCTCTGAGAACGAGACGCACTGGTGCCTTGTGCTGTCTGGTGACAGGAACTAAATATATTATCTGCATTCTCCATGACATTCCACTTTGAACTTAACATGCCAGTAGTCATGGTACAAGTGAGTGGACAGCTGCCATGAGGAAGGCATTTAATGTCTGAAACAAAGATTAATAGAGGAACCACAGCTAAATATAAAATAAATATAAGAAATACATGTGGCAACTACCTTTATATTTATCATTTTAAAATATTTGTTCTAAAATTTGCATTGTTTAAAAGCCCATCAAGTTACAAGATAATAGATTCTTGGTACTATTAGCACTGCACCATGTAGCCCTCTGTTCATGTAGTATCATTTGTGCACAATAGCAACAGCAGATGACTAAAAGTAGTCTACTACCTTCCCTGTTTTAGAAAGAGCTAAAGAACAAGTTTCAAATTTGCTTTATTTATCCTGGCATTTCCTTCCTTTGCCTCTCAGTACCACTTCACAATAATTAATTAAACTACTCAGTAGAGTAAAAATCTATTAAATATATTCTACAGTTTGGGTTACCACAAAATATTCCCACACTATATTCTGACCAGATGAGAACAAAGAAATGTGAAAGCATTGAACAGCATCATTTAAATATGTGCTCTGTATTTAAAAATGTCAGTCTGCTATAGAAAATAATTGCTTTAGAATTTAAGTAGTTCAAAAGCATACAATCTTTCATAGACTGTATAAGTCTTATGATAAAATGTGTGTGCGCTCACAAAGAGGAAGAAACCATACATGAGAACACACTTTAAGAGAATTTACTGCATTTACAGAGTATAGGAGAAAATTCTGGATCAAATTCACAGCTTTAGCTGTGCACACATAACTCCCACTCCCCCCACAGGGACAGATTATACAGTGTTCAAATCTAGACTTCAGATCTTTATCACTGCAAAAGCGTAGGGGTCAGTCCCTATGTGTTTTGGATTTGTCCACTGGAATATAGCTGCTATGCGCATTGACACAGAGATGTTTGTAGGAATATTTTGAGCGTCATCATTTTCACTGCTGAAAGCAAAAGCTTAGAGTACTTCACCTTTCATGTCTGGCACTCTCTCACTTGACTTTTAGAAGGCAACACAAATTCAATACTCAGAACTGCAAGGAACTGCAAGACACAGTGCTCAGTGCAACTTCTATACATAACACAAGTTACTACAACTACCTCAAATTAATTAGACTGATATGGTAAGAGGGAAAGCATTACTATCTCATTTTGCAGACAAAGAATACGCAGCGGCAGACTACATGGCAACCCGACAGTCATGCAAGCAGTTTGCAGGACAGCCCATGGAGAGGATTCATATCCATATCCAATGTCAGGTCAGTGTCGTAATGACAAAACTCTCCTTGCCACCTAAACATTACATCCAATTAGACAAGGGCATCTCAAAGCAGATAAATTTAATTTCTTCCTCACTGAAGTCTTAGATCCTCAAAAAATGTCAGCAGAGCAATCATGAAACCTCTAGTGGCAGTTTGGACACACTGGGCTAACACAAAGATTTTGGATTAAACACATAGGATGTTACAGCCAGTAAATGTAGTCCCTCAGCTTTGGCAGATTCAGAACTGTTAAAAATAACAAAGTTTTAAAACTCCTTCATGAACATCAAAAAGAAACACTGTGCTGAATGAAGATAACCTCTGGTTCAGAAGCCCAGCACCTGCATGCGTCATGGTCAGCCTGTTTGTGATCCCAATGGTACTTGTTTAGCATCCCTCCAAGAGCCTCTACAGCTCTGCTACCACCACCATCACACACTTAATCACAGCCATGTTTATTTTTGTTGGCAGACCTACACAGGTCCTGTGTAACACTCCTCAGCATTTCATTCACTCAAATGTTACTTTTATACCTACACATGACTCACAGAAAACAAACATTAAAATACAAAATACATCGGGTTTGTCAGCACCACTAATTTCTGACAATTCTCTTTGACTTATAATGTAGCTCTCACAATTTCTCAGTGGGGCATGAGACTTACAGGCAGAATAATAACACTCTCTGTAACTAGTATCTCACAAGGATTTGGGATTAAAGTTACTTAAGCGTGAAACATTTCCCAAGTAACCCCATAAAAAGAAAAAAATACTAAGATAAGAACGCTGTGACAGCAAATGCCATCTAAAAAATAGCACGGCAAAAGTTTGTACTCCTCTCCAGGTAACCGCAGTAACAACTACATAAAATTGCCCACCAAGTTCGTGTGACACGAACTATCCACAACTGCTCAGCAAAACCAAGAAGGACGCAACTTCTGTTTCTAGCAGCTGTCCCTAATGCTGAATGCCCTGTGCATGCTTTGGAGGGAATAATGTTTTCCTACTTAGCTGTTCACAATGAGAAACTAGAGTGGCACAAAACATCAGTGGCTGAATAAGATGAGTGCAGAAAGAAAAAAATCTCCCAAAGAGGACTGGCCTTTCGACAAAAACAGCTGAGATCCACACGTTATTATTAGCACAAGCTGACAGTGAATGGGAAGAAAGCCAAAGGTGTACCAGTGCTTAAGGAAAGGACTCAGGATGACCTAAAAAGCATCAGTGTAAATCTGGCATTAATGTGAAGTAAGCAATTAGTCACAACCCTCATCAGCAGAAGATAAGTATATAACTGATACCTCTCAAAGTCGTTCTGGGAAAATGTTTAACATGCATTTTTAATTTTATGGCAGGTCATATAAGACTTGAGAGCTCAGAGGCACAAATAACTTTTCAGGCATGAGCTGGTATGATCCTTGGTCATGTGTTAACCTCAACTGAAAATAATGACTGTTCTGTGCCAGTAAATGTGAAAACAAAGATGAGAAGCCAAAGGCTAGGAAAGGCAGGTGAGTGGAGGAGTGCTTTAACCCGAAGGTAAAAGGGGGGAGCAAATGACTGGTCCTTCTTTCTTCCAAACTTACTTGCCTCTCTCACAGTTCAGTCTCATCTCCCACAGCATTTTACTACCCACTCATGCATTACACCACACAGGGCAGTTCCCACCTTCCTCCTCACCTTTAACTTGCTCACCACAGCCTCCTCCTGCACAACACACTGAATGCCATAACATGCAGGTAACAGCTGTAAAACATTGGAGAATGGACATGCTCTAAAAGGCCCAGGGAGTCAAAGGCGTTAGCGTGACCCTTCTCACTACACAGTGAGATACATCTTGGTATTGCAGGTACAGAGAAGCCATCCACCCCCACCCCCCGACAATGATCCCCACACAGACTGTCTAAATCTTTAATAAAGAAGAGCAGTTAACACTTTCAAAATATTAAGGTATTACATACTGCTTTCCTTTTGCTAACACTGCTTCCTCTTTTCCCACTTACATGCCGAAACATTTCATGGGGGAGGCCAAGAGGGGGATAAAATCTTTTTGTGGTGTCATGATAATCCAAATGTCATTGGATTAACTCTTCTGTGGAAGAAGTCTAGGAAGAGGCAGAAAAGGGATTTGGAGCTGCTGTATTGCTGGTGTCCCATCTTCCATTCTTGAAGATAAAACAAAGAAAATACTCACAAAAGGAGAGGGAAGCATAATTAAAATAAAAACAGCTCTGTGTCTCCTGCACACTTTTAATTGTAATGTGTTGACGAAGCTGACATCATGACCTTATCAGCCATTCTCAGACCTACCAAACCATGCTAGCACCAGACAGTGTAAGGCGTAGTTCTTCGCAGCTTCGCTAGTTAAGGATTCATAACTGACTTGCTAAAGGAATCATGCTGGTTACTTAGGACACATTTTTCTTGAACAGAAAGCAACAGAGATGGGAAAGATGAGGAATAAAGTGGAGGAAAGAAAATAGAGCACAAGGTAAGAGCAGAACCTCACATCTTGCACTCCAAGTGACTTGCTTGGGATTTAGCCACAGTGGATAGGAGTGGTGATGCAGACTCTCTTTTCTGTCCCAAACTCTAGGATTTATCCAGCAACATTGCAGCAGGCACTGGCTTCAAGTGCGCACCGAAGCCAGGGAGGCTGAACTACCTGAGGCCTAAGGGTCAATAGAACTCACTGGCTACTGAGTTTTAACAACAAGAATAAAGCCCTGTATTAGAGCCATTCCTCAATTAGTGCACCTGTTCAACTAGAAGAAAAACAAAAATAGTCACTGGCTCACTTCTTAAGGGTATGGATTATATCTATTTTTCATAAAAAACATTAATAGAGTATTTTTTCAAAAAATTAAGTAATTCAGCTCTCAGAAGCTGCTTTTAGAACAACCCTAAAGTTTACTCTTCCATCACGTCTTGCTATAAACTAAACTTGCAAGCTCTTTAAGTGACAGCTTGCTTTTCTCTTTCCTCTCTGTGTACCACATACCAGAATGGGTCTTTGATCTTCCCCTAGATATAAAGGAAAATAATATGTAAGTTTCAAAAGTCACAGAGCTACTAACTGACCTTAAAATAATATTACATAAATAATGGAATGTTTCCAAACATTTTCTGTTCTTGGTCTATGAGATACAAGTTCCAAAAAGAATGCAAAATACACAGCTGTGAATATGGAGTTTTGCTAGAAGGCTATGTCCCCACTCTCCCAAAACCTATCTGCCTAACCCTTCTGAGTAAGACCAAAAAGTCAGAACTTTCCAGAATTTTTCACTAGTAAGGGGAGAAGAAAGTTTTGGAGAAAGANAGGGGCAGGTGGCTGGAGTGGATGTTTCGTACCACCCTGACTACCCTACAACCCAAAGCATGCAAAATAGAGCTTAAACCCCAATTCTGCCTGATTAGGGCTGTAATTCAAACTGCTCCTCCAGAAAAGCAACTTCCCTCTTGCATTTCTGGAGCAAGCTGCTCTCAAACCTCTCCCTCAGAATATGGACAGTCAAGTGGGTAGGATGCTCGCTTGCAAGGGCAAGGTGTTCATTCACCTCTCTGCTCCCACCCAAGCTGTGAGACACGACCACGCATCCCAGAGCACCGTCACCAAAGAAAAGAGTGAAGAGGGGGTGGAATCACATCTTCCCGACTTCCAACTGATGCCAGCGCCCCCAGTTTCTGTTTTTTTGGTCAAAACTATTAACCCCAATTCAACACAAATTCACAAAAAGCTTCAGTTTCAAAGCTAATCTTTTTTTTTTAAACTGAATACATTCAGTGAGAAAGGTTCTCAATGTTTTTGCACTTAAAACTGATTTTATTTTTCCAACCTTTTATTCTACCATTTTGATCTTATAAGAAGACACAATTTTTTCCTGCAAATCTTACCTCATTTACCTCTTTAGTTCATCACAGCTATGTCAACACTTCTACTACTTACTGTAATGAGCTCTGCTATTCAGCTCATGCATCAAATGCGTTGCATACTGTGTGAAAAGCAAAATTTTGTCACCTCAATTCTCAGCTGGAGAAGGGAGCTCTTTTTCATGACAGTCTGTTTGGCTTAACTGTTCAAACAACTCTTTCTAACAACAATAAAAAGCTTTACTCAGATCTCACCCTTAGTGCCGTACTGTCACATCTGCACGGATGATAAAACCTCCCACTGTAAAAGTTACCACAGGATAGTAAGTTCTGTTCTCAGTCATTGGCACATCACACAAAAGCTTTACACATCGTCACAGGGCACTCTGGTCTCATGTGGAATGCTTCTGAGAAAAAAAAAAAAAACAAAACAAAAACCAAACTGGAAAATGTCACACAGAGAAAGGAGATTCACGAAAAGAACCTGCTGCCTCAAATAATAACAAAAAGCATACTCTGCTTGTTTTTCAGCTTCATTTCTGTAGTTATTTATGCGGTAAGGAAATGGCCTCAAAAATGCTGTCTACCAGAGTTTTGTGACCTAATTCTCCCTGATGTAGTCTGGAGAGTTCACCTTCAACAAAACAGGCAGGAGGATAGAATTAAAAAATTATTCATCCTGGGTGTTTAAAAATGCTTGAGGGATGTTGAAATAGCCTGTTGTTGTTGTTGTTTTAGCGTTGACAGAAAGAGAGGTCCCATTGCCTGTGTGGCTCAGTTTTCTGTTTCCAAGAGATGGCTGTATTCAGCGGTGTCGGCAGTGAGAAGGCGGTAGCAGGGCATCTGCCTGGGCAGGAGACACCACAACCCTCTGCCTTAGACATGAGTGAGCCCAGAGCTGCCCACCTGCAGGAACCAAATCTCCAAAATCCTTCAAAAGCATTTTAGACAAACGACAGAGGTTTCTCGGCTTCTTTATAAATCTTTTGTAAGACTGTGTGGGAGATGACTTTGTGAAACATACAATTAAACAACAAAAAATAATTAGACCAATAGTCATAGTAGGAGGGCTTTGAATACCAGCACTCCTGTAGCATATAAACCAGGAAAAGTTACTAACCAACTATTATATTCTAACACCAGGGATATTTTTTCATTTCCTAAGAAATAAGAAGAGGTTCCAAAGGTGCAAGCATGCATTCAGTCATGCTACCAGACATATTCACAGTACTGACAGCTGGCATGGTAGGTATGCTTCAAATACACCATTTCTTGGAAGTTACGAAACTCGTGCTTTGTAACTGTATCACCTGGAAGTCAACAAGCAATTCAACCCCCACATTTTCTGGTTTTGTAATTTTATACATAATACAGGTGACCCATACATCTCACTAAACTAAGGATTTATATATACAAAATAGCAAACACCACTTGTAAGAGGTGAATGATCTGCAACAGTACATTCACTCTATGCTCTTCAAAGATAACAAGAGTACAAAAAGACAAAATTACTAAACAGGGTATAAGACTAATAAAATAAACAGACACTACAGGCAATTCTGATGCTTGGACAAGGCCTCTAGTGCTATTTTAGATGTCCTAGACACCTGCACAGGACTAGGTGACCTGTGCAGAGGTACAGAAGACTCAGGGTTCGCTGGAGAAGATGCTGAGCATCCAAAGACATTACACAGGCTGAACACCATGCATTACAGCCAAATAAGTGAAACTGGAAAAGGGCTTATGTTCTGCAGATTCAAATGCAAACCCAGGAGAATGCAGGACAGAAAAAAACCTGAAGAACCATTTGCTATTGGCTCAGATTAATGTAAAAACTTTGTGGAAAACATGCAAAAAGCCATTTGCTGTGGTAATAAAGGAATGCCCAGTCAAGACAGGACCAGTGCAGAAAAGCTAAATGAATTATTTGCATGATACTCACTATGCAAGAAGAGAAGACTTTGACAGCTCTAAACCAAATTATTAGCAGAGGAAGCTTTGGGGAAGATTAACAAAGCGAAGAGGCATAAAACACCCAGACCCAAGAGTTTACCCAAGAGCTCTAAAACAATGGAAGTATGATCAAATCAACTGCTATAATAAACAAGAGAATTGGTAGGCACACAGGAATATGATGTAATGGGGAGGAGAAAGCATGGCTTTGTAAGGAGAAGTCATAACTTCAAGATTACTAGCGTTTCTGGAAGGAGTTAATGATTATTTGGATAAGGATGATTTGGTTAACATAGTATATTTAGATTTCTGAAAAGCTCCCACAAGCCAAAAGCTCTTAAACAATTTGTCACAAGGTAAAATAAAAGGTCTGTCATGAATTACTATTTAAAGGATGGAACAGAATAAGTGGGCAGTTTTCACAACGTTACTAGTGGAATTCCAAAACGACCTGCTCTATGAAACATAAACGCCCTAGAAAAGATAGCAAACAGCAAGATTATAAATTTGCTAAACTACTCGGGCCAGCTCAAAGTAAAGCTGCCTACAGAGAATTGCCATCATGGTGACTACACACAACAAGCACTGGTGAAATTCTGTGTTGATAAATGCAAACAACTCAAACTGAGGATGGGCAAGGATAAGTGCTAAATTAACTACTGTTCACAAGGAAGAGATCTTGGAGTTGTTGCCAGTAATTTTCTGAAAACAACAGCTGGCCAATGGCAGTCAAAAGGGTGGATATAGTGTTAAAAATCATGAGGATGGAAACACAGAGTAAAATAGAAAACGTTATAAAGCCAGAGTGCGCGCATCTTGAGTCTTTCACACAAAGCTCATCAGCAGCCTCAGGGAAAACTGAGGCTCCTCAGCTTGGAAGAGACACCTCAGCATCATGAAAACAACAGAAGTCTACAGAATCAGGAATGAGACTGCAGGAAGTGAACAGAGATTGGCAATTCATTATTTCTCATGTCAGGAAAACTTAGCAGCCCCCTGTTTTTGCTGCAGTTATTAGGCAGCAAGCACAAAACAACAAAAAGACTTTCTTAGACAACACATAATTAACTTGTGGAACTCGTCGCTACAGAGGCTCAAAGCATAAACATGTCCAAATAAAAGCAAGTTCATGAAGGACAGCATTAAACACAATGGTTTGGATGTATCTTCCATCCCGTCAAAAGCAGGATTTGCTCTATTTCTCCTCTCTTTAAACATCTGCTGCTGTCCCTGTTAGACACAGAACGACAAGCTGAGTTATATTGTCTAACCCAACGCAGTGGCACTTACATACCTCTTGCTCTTCTCTGCCAGTCCAAATCTGAGTGTTCTTCAAGCTGTCATACGAGGCTCCTGTTTTCCTGTCCAGCCCCAAAAGTGTTTGCTTCTGAGCAGCTTTTGTCTTTAACTCTCTTTAGTCAGACCAAAATACTGTCAAATGAATTACACTCATCAGAGGCAATTATTTTACTGAAAATTGCAGATGGAGAAGAAATGGAGAAGATGGAGAGTGCAGCTACCAAGAAGTGCAAGATACTCTTTGCTCCTGACGATCAAAAGCGGATGCAATACTGGCAAATAAGACAATATTTGAGCAACAACAAACAAGACAAGCTAAGATCAGAAAGAGCTGGTGTCCAGTGCTGCAAGGATTTGGCAGTCTGCTTGCCTTCTGTTTATAGAAAGCATAATGGCAGCGTACAGCCCTTCCAGGGACTGAGCAGAGGATTTATGCAGTGTCTGCACTATATAAACCTGCTTGATGTGCCACTTAGCTTTTACAATGCTTTACTAAAACCAGAGGAAAAAAAAAAAAAAACCAACATAGAACCTTCTTCCTTTCCAAAATACTGTTGCAGATGACACCAATCTGATGTACCTATCAGCCTACCACTAAAATATACCTTGTTCCCAAAAAACCTAATGCTTCAAACTAGAGTAAAAAAATAGAAGTAAAAAGGGCCATCCCTAAATTTAGATTCTTTCTTCATGTACAAATAACTGAAGGTGAAATTAAGGCATATAAGCATTTAACTAGTTGATTCTGAATACAGAGATACTTTTAGATCTTTTAAATTATTTACAGGCCTAAAAGGGTGGTCAAACATGAAAAATATGTCCAATTATTACGAATAAAAATAAAATAAAAAATAGATCATGCTTACTTTCCTAAAAATATCTACAGTACTAAACACACATTCAGCAAGAGCAAATGCCTGGGTCTACAAGCACCGAAGCAGTGCTTACTCTAAAAGCTATCTCTTTTAATCCCCATTCATTTTGCCCAAATGTAACACTTAGATTATATTTTAAAATTACTCCACTGCATAAGGACAGCGTGAAAGTGTGCCTGAAATGACTTACTCTCCTGCTTGCTCCTTTTAAAACAGACTGAGAAAAAAAATAAGCAATTTTTTATCTTCAAGCAATTTCATTCATTGTCTCATGGCCATTAACATTTACAGCTCTGTAAATTATAATCAGGATAATCAAATCCCGTGCTTCAGGGTATGAGCTGCTCACCATAGGAGCGGGGAAGAAATTTTCTCCCATCTGCTGCACTGCACAGTTGTATAGGTGCATTGTTGGTATGACGGAAAGTTCACCCTATGTGAATGCTGGTGGCAGAATATAAGGCTTTGAATGCCAAAAATGTCAGAATGACAAATTCTATGCGACTGATGAAAAATCCCTACGAAGCCTCCCCAGTTGCTGCCAGACTCCGCCGCTGTGCTATTTGCACGGACCACAAGACCAGTGAGTCTACAACTTCCAGGACAGTCTAGACAACGCAGCTAAAGCAAGACAGACAGAAATAGAGAAGCATCTCTTTCCTACAAACTCTGAATTTTAATTTCTCCTGTTGTAAACAGGTCCTTGACTGACTAATCTTACCCCCAGCAAATATAATTTGATTTTACTGTAGCCATATATGTAAACATAATATGAGAAAATCATGGCATTAACATTATTAACTACTAACAAAATTATATTCCTCAAGTAAAAGCTGGAACATAACTTAATTTAATCTAATACATTCCATGCACACAGACACACACAGACACACATATATACACTCACACCAAAATAACATTAATTTAAACATCATGTTTCTGAAATCCACTAATCTGAGGTCAGTATATATAAGATGAAAACTGCACTTAAACAGGATTTCTCTGTCAGTCTGTCATATTTATCTATTGCCAAAGGACAATACTGAGCACAAATCTTTCAGAGAAATCTGAAATCAGGAGGAATTTCAATATCCCATGCAAAATAACAAACTAAAACTAGAAGTTTTCTGTGTACGTAGAAGCGATACCAGCACTACCTACAGCCCAATCAAGTACCATAAAGCTTTAAGTGCCAACTTCAAACAGCCAGCTAAAACTTGCGATCCCTAAAGCTATCAGGACACACAGGTGAGCCCCACAGTGATGCTCTGCAGACCCCTAAGCCTGTAACCTTGCTGTGGGTGCGCAGGAGATGGCATTTACCCTCTCCCTTAACCGTGAGTGTTATATCTGTACAGCTCCCAAGAACGACCAAAGATTTCAGAAGGAAAAGGGTGAATTGGTGAGCAAAATCCTTGCGAAAATACTCTTTTAAGGAAATATACTTCTGTTAAGCATGGATAGCAAAGCTTCAGTATTGGCTTAGTGATTCCTCGTTACCGACAACACTCTCTCTGCTAGGAAGCCCCAGCTTATCTGTGAGTCAATGTCATGGGGATGAAGCTGAGAGCTGGAGTTGGTCTGTCATTAGGCTTGCCAAATACAGGGTTGGACCTATCACAGAAGTCTGTGTGGTAAATTTGAGACAAGTGTTACAAGAGTGTCTCTCTAAAGAAGTTGCTGAAATCCGTGAGGTTACTCCACACTGTCTTTAAGATACACATTCAAGCATCTTAACATGAAGTGCCTGATCCGTAATGTTTTAATTTTGTTCCTAAATATTCACATTCTCTCTCTCTCCCTAGAAGTGTTCACAGAAAATTGTGATTTTATGTATGCATCAATATACTTCACCTTTGTGTCTGCAAGACTACTTCAGACTAGCAAACTCACTTAAAAATTATATTAATTTCCACATTTACCTGAATGACACCAGGACAGGGGGTGTAAGAAAACAGGTATGGAATGGAAGTCTTGGCATCTGAGTGAGTGTCCCAGCTTTTGAAGCAGCCATAGAAACACGTCCTTCTAAATAAAAATTATTGTTTCAAGAAAAACAGTATGTACTTAAGAACAGTGCATCAGGAAGTTCACTTAATATTGCATAGATACACTCTGTACTAAAGTTTTGCTATAAAAATGAAATTCAAAAAACAGGTTAGGTATGTGCATGTATAAGTAAAGTTCTCTGTGTGTGTGTGTGTATAAATACTATATACCCAGATGCAAACCCTCAATGCATTGAGTAAACTTCAGCTCTATACCTTAGTACTCAATTCTGAGTCTGGTTACCTTCCGGATTGCTAAGTCCTTCTAAATTAGAACAAGCAATTTCTCTTTGTTTTACCTAATATTTGAAAATGGCAAAAAAGTCCCATGGGTCACTGAAAATTATCCCTTCATTCCTGCCGCCTGTTTCAAGTCAGTCAAAACATTCCAGACTTCAAAAGGGGGCTTTGCCTGCTTAGGCCATTTTGGTGTCCTTCTACGGTTGGCCTATGAGGGATTGGTTATTTGGATAAATTAGTTTGTGGAGCCTGCTGGCCTTCCAGAAGACCTCAGTGTCTGACTGCAAATTAGTTCTACCGAAGATGTAGAAATCCCTGGGCAGACGAGAAGAAATAAATGGTGATAAAATCTAATACTACAATGTTTGTAATGCGATTTTATTCTGCTCTGCAGCTTGTAAGCAAAGCTAATGTTGAATTAAAAATTTTAAAATATAAAAATGTCCATGAAAGCACAAAATCAGATCAGTATCCGAGTCACAGCAGAGAAGGCTGGATGCCAACTTTAAAGTTAAACTTCCAGCAGGAATCTTTCACAAGAACAAACAAAAAACCTCCTGGTTTTCCACAAAATCAAGTAGGTATTTACATTACGGATGCACCCCCGCTTAAGCCAGGAAGTCACACAGTTGAATTCTGCTGGAGCTTGGGCTGTGAATAAACTGCTATGCAGTCTTTTAGTGCATAGTTGTACAACTGCCTAAGGAGAGTTTATCCTTAAGGAAGAAAAGTCAGAGAGCCAAAACTAACAAACATGGTTCCTCGAGCAGAACAATGGTCCAGAAAACCTAGTAAAAAAGAAAATAAACTTCACTGGCAGTTTGCTTTTTACTGTTAAGGGCTAAGCTACAACTTCATCAAGACTTTCAAGAAGAGACTTCACACAGAACAGTATGCATACAGTGCACGTATATAGCAGCTGGAAGGAGTCGGATGGATTGTGCGTTTTTTGTATACCCGTTATATAGCCGTTTTTATAAGGTGATCTAAAAATGCCTCACGCCATCACTAAGACAAAGATCCACCTCTCTGAGGAAAAGAGGGTTTGTAGCTCAGATCAGTGGTGGCGTCTGTTGACGGACCCCAACGAAATCCCTGCAAAGTCTCTGTCCTGCTCCTAAAGCCGGGACCATAAGGTCAGAGCTTATATGTGTGTGTGAAAACGCGCTAAGAGTTAGGCTGGTGGTGGGATTAGTTTCCGGTATCATTGGCAGAAAATTACAAACACTCATTAAAAATAAGAGCTATGATGAATGCTGTGTTTAGGCTCTGGTCCTGCAAAGATGAATTTGCCCTACAAGCTGCGGGTAGAAGCATTTCTGTCAGGGCTGCAAGCATCATTGCCTATGGCACTGCAGGGTTTCTGCCAACAATTAGGGAAAGTACATTTTAAGTAACAAGAATTCCTCCGTGGTGTTATTGCAAACCCAGCTGAATTAATAGTTTGTAGTGAATAAGGTATGCTCTTCAAACTGTCCACAAACAGCTTACAATTTTCAGGAGTATTTTCACTAAAATGTTTCTCAAGAAAAGATTCTACTAATATTTACTGATTGAACAGTTACCATAGACTGCCTAGCAGCAGCTCGTTTCAATTTGGGAAATTTAAATACATCAGCTAGTTCCGTCTCTTCATTATTTTTGACACTTACACAGCATTATAAGTGGGTTTTGTGGCTTATGTTTCCAATATCCTACCAATTGCAGATAGAGAGGGGAAGGGGAGTGGGAAGGGTTCGGGTGATTACATTTTATAGGCTCAGTTACAGATTGCAATTGCGTGGTGCTTGTTGGTTATTACCTTTCGGTGCTTTCCAAAAAGGAAGCGTGTTCCACGTTTCTTCAGAATAGCAAGGGAACGCAGAAGGGAGTACAATGTTGTGCCAGCCTTTGAGAGAAACTGAGGTAGCACCAATATACATGATTTTCACAGGTGACAATGCTATGAGTTTTCAACCAAAGGAAAAGTACTTGTATTTTCGCCCATTTTCCTCACAGACTTTATTCCCTAATGTGACAAACAGGTAGTGTGACAGCACAACAAACAGGCCATCGATGACATTGTTCAAACCCAGAGGTCGTGTCTGGCTGTCACCAGCCATGCCCACAGGCACAGCCATGCCACCACTGCAGTGGTGGCCTCTGAAACAGTTCCCGGAGAGCCGTGCCACCGAATCCCAGCTCGCCTCGAAATGAAATGGACTTTCTAGCCCTTCTGGTAGCAAAGATAACCTTGAAAATGTGAAAAGAGTGTAATCTGATGCCTCAGTAAGACTGCAAAGAGCTCGAAACAAAGACAGGGAGATGTGAACTGCCCCAGCCATCTCTCTCTGGGCCCCATGGACTCAGCATTTCTGTGGTCGTGGAGTCTGGCGTTTTTCCAAGATTCCACAGAATCTCGCATGTTTGCTGCAAAATTCATTATTTTGCTGCAGCCAGGTGCTGGATGTTTTTTGGTTTGGGTTCCCCCCCACCCCCCCGCCCTTTCTTGCTGAAACCAGTTCCTTGCCCTGCATCTTTCCATTAGCAGAGGTATGAAGCGAATTTTCGGTGCAAGCGCCGTTCTCCAATACATGGCATGGGGCAAGCAGGAGAGCGGTGTCCGGCGAGCAGCAGGGAGGAGCAAGAAGTTGGAAGTATGCAGCCAGGCTGCCCAGAGCGCCGACCAAAAGCTGAGGTTTGGGGGCTGCGGGGGGAATCGGAGAAGATTAACTGCTGAAGCAGACTAGGAGCACCTCCTTTCTTGGCTCATTGGGTACGCTCTGTTTGGATCTAACTTGACTGCTGAGGGCCTCAGAGTCTTCGCTCTGTTTTCCAGATGGGTGAAGTCCATCATCAGAAATACTTGATGCTGAAAATACTTCTTGGTGTACAGTTTTGCAAAGAGAGTTTTCAACTACGAGCCCGGACAGGGCAGGAATTAAAGATATTTAATGCTATATAATAACCTAATATGGCAACCAAAGAGAGCCTGACAGGGAAGAAATACCCTCCACAATATTCTCAGAGAGTATAGTAATTGCTGAAAACATGCTAATATTTACTTGTGAAAACTTCTTTTGCTGAATCTTGCAAATGAATAAATAAATATGCATTATTTAAAAAATCAGTAGCCAAATTAAATGAAATTAAATGCTTGCTTATCTCAGTAATGTCCTTTTGGAGGTTTTTAAAAAGTTGTCACCAGGGTACTTCTAACGCAGGTGTATATCCACCTCAAGCATATCAAGCCAGAATCGCCCGATTATCAGTGTCCGTCATGTTTCTAGGACTTCTAGAGGGTTTCTAGGGAAACGCACTCATGCCAACTTTGGGACTGGTAGAGATTTAGCCTACCACAAATGTAAACCATGATAATTATACATCAATTTTTTTGAAATCAATTTGTTATAAGATGTACTGTGACCCATTCTCAGTTTCTTTACAATCAGAATTTCTCTAACATCCAAACTGACTTTTTCATCCTAAAAATATTTAAAACAAGATGTATTTTTTTCTGCTCGGGTATGTGTGAGCAGTGGGACTCATTGCAAATGACCGGCAGGCAGAAAAGCCCCCTCAGGATGGTGAAGAGAGGGCTTACAAACTCGAATGGAGACTGGAGCACGAGTATATCAAATCTGGCATGAGGTGCAATCCTATGCATGGCACTTCAAAGTCTAAACATGTTGGCTATGTATCAGACTTGCAGATTTCAATAGCAAGCCAAATAATACTACTTGGTTGGTGTTCGCTACAGAGTTGATCAAGTGAAGAGGTACATCCACAGAAAGATCAGTGAGGTGAACAGCATGGCATTTTTAGTCTTTGAGAAGAAAAAGCCCAGTCATCGAGGCAGTCCAGTTGTAGGAACTTACAAGATCTTGGTTGCCATTAAGATTTCTGCTTTACTGACAAACTGGGTTGAAATTAACAACGAATTTATTAATACAGAGATGCAAATTGAAAATAACCCACTGCTTACAAAGATACAAGAACTCTTGATTTAGCCTGATGATGTTCCACGAGTGGAACATTTTTAATAGGTGCATATTTCATTAGCAAATGAGCTTCAAAGCCTTTTCTGGACTTGGAAGGAAAGAAACTGAACATTGCTGACTTTTTCAAGCAGGATAATACACTAATATCCTCTGTCTAGCCAGCCTCAGATTTGTGTTATGCTTCTTTCTCAGGCACCTAGTACAAGAGAGGCAGGGGCAGGTGTAGCGTTCAAGTTTGCAAGCACAAGTTCACAAGTCAGTTCCTGCAGAATGTCAACCAAACACATGATGGTACGATTAGGACCATTTCTCCAGGTGGTGAAAGTGTTGCTTAGATGCTAAAATCCCCTCTCCCATGTACAAGCGTAACAGAGAGCAGAATTTAGCCTATTGGGCTTACCATGGTAACCTCTTGTGCATGTTAACACTGATGGGCTGCATTCCCATGTGAAACATCATCCTCTCCCATCTAACAGAGAAATCTTGACCAAAGACAGGGGCAGAGCACCTACTCTACCCTCTCACAGTGTTGTCTGATAAACTTGTTTCATTTTCCTTTCCTTTCTCCTTCTTCTGGTACGTCCTCCATTGTCCACCTAGCTCTATTTTCCTAAAACATTATACACTTTCGATTCTCAGTTCTTGAATAAAGCTCCTCCCTTACCCAAGTGTACCTGAAATTGCTTCCACAGCATAGTTTGCATTGGCCAATTCCAAAATTAAAGTACCTTTCAACTGGCACTTGTAGAAAAGTTTTCCTCTTTTCCTATGGACTATCACCAGGTTTTAGGAGTTGCTACATGTGTTTGGGATCTTAAATCCCAAACAGCTTTTGGTTTCGGTGTTGTAATTGCAGAGTGTTAATCTATCCCTCAGCTTCTCTTTCTTTCTTTCTTGTATGCACACACACAGTGAGCAGAATAAACAAAAACAGCGTTCACGCCATCTTCTTGATTTTCACTGAGACAATTTTGCCTTCTGAGTACCGTTTTTAAGAAATGTCCATGTCGGTCAACTGACTGTTGGAAACGCAGCAGCCTGTCCAAATATGAATGAATAAAAGTGAGGTCTAATTCCAGTTTGGAATCATCAGTTTAATACCCCAATTTTAAACTTATCCAACGACACAGCAATCAGAAGAGTCACAGCCCACAGTGGTACTTCTGCCGTGTGTCATATAGCTTTGGGCTGTTCAGTCCTCGCCATTACAGAAGCCTGAGTGCTTGTCGATGCAGCAAGTCTATTCAGCAGTTACTGGTTTAGGTTTTGATAATCCTGATAGCATCCGTGACTACCACCCACTTGGGCAATGTGAAGGGAAATTCTGAGCAGATGCAGTGTTTTACAGGCTCTCTGGATTGAGTGGTGAAAGGAAGGAATGGAATGAATAACCCCAACAGGAGCGCTGGTGGTGCCAAACCATGAACAAATATTTCCCTTAATACCCCTGTTATGTTAAGTGACAGTTACATTTGTCATTACATACAGCTCCAGCGTGCAATTACCCGACCCAAACCCACGGCAGCACACGAAGCCCAGGCTATGCCGGGCATACGGAGAGGCAGTATTGTGGCGGAAGCCACAGAAAATCCCAGCTCCTTCGGGGAAAGGCTTTTCATGCCTAGAGGAAAGCCTGATCCCGAACAGAAGAAGGACTGGGCTTGGGTGGTGCTGAAAGCTCTGGGACTGCAACTGCAGAGAGGACCATCCCTGTTTAGCACCCGTCGGTAACCATGGCCACCCCTTTCTCTAGGAGTGAATTGGTCCTTTTCACACATTGCTGTAGCAGCGATGGATAAATACCCAAACGTAGGCATAGAGACAGGCTGTGGAACAAATGAAGATTGGAAAATAATCAAAGCCATATTGCTTCAGACAGTAAAAATGACACGAGGCAAGAAGTGTAACAAAACCGCACAACACAACGGGCTTATTGTTAGGTGGCTTAGTTCTTTCTGCCCTGTTGCTATGTGAAAAACCAACGCAAGCATCGGGGAAACTGGATGTCGAAGGGGAAGAGAGAGAGATGATGCAGAATACTGTCAAATGTAGAAAATAAACAAACCAGAAAAAAATGCAGGCAATAAATCTAATCAAATTTACTAAATAGTAGTTTGGGGAGTTATTTTACAACTGGTAAATATAAGGCAATTTCAATGTGAACCATTTCTGTTAAAACAATCCAGAATAAAAACAATGTATATTGCATTTTGATGTTCGCTGAGTGCCAAGAATGATATCACAAACTAAACTAACAAATCCATAACACACACTGATCATTCGACTGTGCATGAAATATTATTTTAAAACATTATTAATCATGGCTGATAGTTTGCAAAGTTTCTTACTGCTGTCACTTTATAAACAGGCATTTGCAAGAAACAACAGTACTGCTAAAGATACTTTTCTTAAGAAACACAGATTTTGCCACTGTTCATAAGATTTTGCACCAGAAGCAGTATTTGCATATATTCACACAGGCAAAGAGAAATAACTTCCAATAATGGGATGGAAACTCTCTAACCAATCAAAATGTTAATAATATAAATGCAGCAAGCCGAGTATTTCTTAGAGAAAGCAACCACCATTATTTTGTAACATGAATCACTGAAGACAAGTATTTTTAAATCTATACGTATTTTCTGTAGCTTTAGCACAAGCCTCCACCTCAGTGAATTTCACCATGCACGGCTTCCAATCATTAAAAGTGCATGTAGCTTCTAAAACTTTCCAGCCACTCGGTTGCTACAAAAATAATTACAACTTTAAAAGCCATAACTTTTTTTCTCAGGACTGACAAGCTGTTTACTTACAGACTTCCCATTTATTCCCTGGGGGTCTTCCATTGAAGATTTCTTCTTCCAAATTATATATAGGCTATTAGTTACAGTGAGGTTCAGAGAGTCCTAGTACACACACACACACCTGTGGAAAAGACAGCACCACATTGCTGTATTAATTTGTTGGCATGTAATTAAGAGCTGATCTTTAGATCTGCAACTTTCCATTAACTAAAAAGCATTCACAACTTGGGAGCAGTTATCTTCGATGAATTGAATTAATCTTGAAAACAAATATATAGTTGAGCTGCTTACTGCAAATCCACACAAGCCAAAAGTAGGCAGCGAGAGCCCTGTTGTGCTCGCTGTCGGCAGATGAATAAAAGGCAGCCAGGAACTCTTCTACTGATGGTATTTCTGTGCCAACAACACCTCTTTTCTTTTTTTTTTTCCTTTTTTTTTTTTTTGGTGAAGTTCAGCCTCTCCCTGATATCTATCAATGTCAATTGTACTTTAATGCTAAGAGGAAATAATAATGAAGAAATATGATTGTAGATTGAGCCAGGATAAAAGGGAAAATCCACAAAGTTTTCAAAATATTGCCCTCAAGCTATGGATATTTTTATACTAAATCTCTTCAAGTTTACATTAGGTCGCAGTCCTAGCCCCTATAAATTATAAATATGGGATGCTTTGTGTTCTCTCACCTTTGGAAAGTGTTCTTTGATGTTAAAAATAACAGTGAAGTGCTGAGATGAATTAACAAAGGCTTACCCCCCAAACAGGTATCAGTTCAAAATATGGTTTCCTTATGGAGACAATTTTCTTTAGAATAAAATGCTGTGACTGTCTTAAAATTTAGAATTAATCATTCAAATAATTCAAAGAAACTCAACTAAAATCCGCATTACAAAAATTGGTTGGTTTGTTTTTTGACATGGGGCAAATGCAGTCTGCTAAAAAATAATAAATATGTAAAACTCAATTTTTAAGTGTCTCTCTCTATATATGCCTTACATACACAAAGATGCGAATAGCACTTTTCTTATCTATGACAAGCGAAGATCTGATGGCCTGAAGATATTCAATTTGTCCTAAAACCACTCTGTATATGAAATTTATATGTATATTTTAGGATCAGGATCCAAAATCTTATTATGCATCTTTCTACCTGAATGGGATTCTTGTAAGGAAAAAAAACAACCAAACAAAACAAAAACCACCCTTCAAGCCCAATTGTTCTGTGCACTATAAATCCATGCTGGACACTACTCACTGCACAAATTCGGCTACTTCTAGAAAATCGAAACATTAAGAAAGCGTTAACAGGTCCACTCCACACCCTAAGGAAGATGCTAATATGAACCATGCTTCTGTAATGCATCCACTCCTTTCTGGTTTACAACTGAGAGATCTAATCCAGTCCCGTTCCTGCGGAGAACAATGGCCAATCTGAAATACTTCTATGAAATCAAGGTCTGGTGCTCGTATTTGTTCTGACACCAGATTATAGGTTCGAAAATTATTCAAGGCTTTAAAAAGTGACAATTAAAGTTAGGGAGGGGAAAGGACAAGAATTTCCCCGAGCTTAGAATAAAAAAGCAATAATAGCAAAGAGCAGAAGAAAACAGTTCTCTCACAATGCCCCACTCCTAAGCAATGACTGACATCTGTTTCAAAAACTCTTTTATTGCAAAATTCAATAAATGGAAAAACCGCACAAGCTGAAAGTCTGCCACTTCAGCAAGGGAATAAAATGGAGCCTTTTCTAATGGAAAAATATTCAAAAGTCAATTGATGTAATGCTGGTATGTGAATGACCTGACAGCTTTTCAGATCAGCAGTGCTCTCTTTCCTAATGGAAAGAAAACTTTACCAAGACTGGTAATCGTCTACATTTAAAAAGCATTTTCTATTAAAGCCCATAAGGAAAAAGCATATATGTTTTAGTGTAAATGGTAGTTCAGCTGTAACTAGACAACCTAGCTTGCAGAAGCTGCTGTAGCGAACATTTTCCCTCTCTGGGAGACGTTCCTGTAACACACCGGCGTCAAAAGAGGCCACTACAGCATATTCTGCTCTGACTGATTCTGCCCGTCCGAGCCATTGCAAAAGAGATTTAAGAAATGGTCCTATATATACCCATGCACAAAGGGGCAAAGACTTGTCTTTCTCAGCAGACACCAGAGACCTCTGGCAGCAGAATCAAGCCAGCAGTAACATGAGGGCTTAGACGTTAATACAGAACAGCTGATTTACAATGTAATTAAGTAATTCTAATTCTAAAAAAATCAACTTTTAAACAAGAACAACGTAGTTATGCGTATTACAATTGTCATCTCGGGTTATTTTTAACTTTTAGTAAAGCTTTATGAAACTAATTAAATTCCCTTGAGTTGTAAATGTATCAAAAATTACATCTAAATTACAGAGAGTATCTATTACAGAGAAGTTGTTATATGCAAAATACGCCATCGAATATCAGGGAAAATACCTCAAATTATTGAAAAAGACAAGATCTAAATTGAAAGGAAGTCATGAAAGCACATATCCCCTTTTATTTTTCTCTACTACTTTTGAAGTCATTTGCTTAGTTAAATATTATTATTATTATTAAATACATGATGGTTAGTCAGTTAGTCAAAGCAGCTAAAGAAGCACTATTGTACCAGGCACGATAACCAGGCAGCCCCCTTTTCCAAACAGCTATTACTATTTTAAAGGGAATTAAAAAAAAAAAAAAACCAATACAAAGAGCATAGAATACAGAAAGTGGTTTATGGGGGATTTTATCCCCTTCTTTCTGAAGCGTTCCCCAACGCTGTGCAATTTTCCCTGCACGTATGGACCTGAACGTGCGCCTTTTGCAGGGCGGTTGCCAACTGCTCCCTGGCCAGGCCGCAGAGGTGGCCAGGAGCTTCAAAAAGCTCCGTATCGTGCAAGGGCTGTCCCCGTCTGACCACCCACCTGAACACCTGACAAAAGCGAGTGGCCGGTTACATGGGAAGCAGATGTTAAACGCAGTCAGGGACACTGTGAAATAGCCGCTTAGGGCTGGAAGGTCCCAGCCGAGGGTGATCTCTTGCACAGACATCACCGAACGCAAGGGTGACCAAAAAGTCACCGGCCACGGCTGACTCCCTGCACTTACAGGCACCACCATCAAAGGACACGAACCTGATTTCTTACGCTTGCTGAGCTGTTCTCCGTAAAAAGCTTTGCATTTCCCACGCAACCCCTACTCTGCCACTAACAGACGGATCTCAGAGCCGTCCCAAGGCTGCCGCAGCGCCCGTTCAGTTGCAGCGAGCCCCTGCCGAAGCTCACGGTGATCAGAAACAGCAGGAACACAACAATACCTTGGGCTACCTTCCCTTTCCATCACCAAGGAGATGGGATTAACTTTTTTCCTGTTCCTGTGCCACCAGCAAAACCGCTTCTGTCTTAGAACCTCCTGGCTGATTACGCCATTGCAAAGTCTCCAAGATGAGGTCAATTTTAGTGTCATCAGTGGATACCGCTTTGTTCTTACTTTCTTTCATTGAAAAAAAACCCGTTTGCCAGACTGATTATGCTTTCTCACGAAGGGGTAGGACTTTCTAATAACAGCTAGATAAAATTGTTCTCTCCCCAAAGTGGATCTCCCTCATTCTCTAGAAGAAAAAAAAATAACATAAAAGCCACACATACTTTATCATTTGGTATAGAAAGAAAGAAAGAGGTTATGAGGCTGCGCAAAATGGTCTTTTTTTTACCATGTAGCTGATAGCGTGTGATATTTTACGGTTAATGTTAGGGAACTCGATGGTTTTGATTTGAGGTGCTATATTTGGGAAGTTTCCTTTTTAGCACTTGGTAAAGGCTCACTACATTCACTCCATTCCCAGGTAGGTCTCTCGTCCCCCACCCCTGCTTCCTTTTAAGGTGTTAAATTTGGCAGATAACCTGGGCAGCGTTTAGAAAACAATTATTTCCAAATGCTAGGGAAGAAACTTGCCAAGTCTAACAGCTAAAAACCAAAAAAAAAAAAAAAGAGGAAGGAAATAAAACAGAAGAGAGAAAGATATTTTTAAGAAATGAAATTTAGTAGGGATCTTTCAGCAGCTTTATAAACAATTCACTCCAGAGCTGCAACTGAAGACCACCTCTGATTCAGCCTGGAACGCCCGCAGATGCAACACAGCATCCTGCCTTCCAGCGAGCCTCAGGGACTCCAGTAAAACAGATAGGTGCCCAGATGTGCAGGACCTAACATGCACATCTGCTGGAAGACATCCCACACCAACTGCAGCGCTGTCACTGACCTAAACACAGACTCTGGGCCAGCCCCAGACCTCTCTGCCGGTATGCTGCTCTGCACAACAGCACAGGAGGTAGATCACCGCTTGTGCGTCCCCATAAACATCTGTGTCCACCTCAACAGAGCTTTTTTCCCAAAACTACTGAGCAGAAATGCAGGGAGTGTTAGGACTTGTGCCTGGGAGTAAACTGGCGGGGAAGAGGGCCGCAAAACTTCAGTTTTATTGGGAAGCTTTCCTTCCTAAATATAGAACAAGCACTCCCAGTGTCCCAGACTGGCATGTGTAAAACCCATGGCACTTACACTCACTGGGATGTCCGGGTCAGCACCAAAGTAATCTCACCCTTTTGAAATCAGTAATACAAATTAAATGTCTAGATTTTTTGGCTATCTGGGTGATCAGTTTTAACTTTAAAATAGTTAAAGTTTAACTTTAAAACAGTTAAAACCTAAAATTACAGTGTTTCCTTAATGTTTTTAAATTCATTGAAAACTAACATTTCTGCTAAGGAAACATGAGGTCTCATCTACCTACATAGGAATCTCACTGGGTGCTGGACCAGATTAACTGAGCAGACACGAGAGCAGAAGGAAGACAGAAGGACAGACTATAAACACAAAGACCACACTATAAGCAAATTATATTAATGACAGCCTGGGTAATATATCTGTACTACATTTTGAAGCCTGATAGCATTTATAAAGTTGCTACAACACCGTAAGCCTAAGTACGTCTTGAAGAAGCCATCTGACAACAGAGTTTGTGTCACATTTCTCCCGTACACAGTTAAGTCTAACAAGAAAAAGGGAGTGTTGAGAACAGAAGGACCAGGATACTGGTTCAGACCAACAACCCTCCTGGTGCTGTCCCCACTGGCCACCATAAATGGACACAGAAGAGCAAGAGCAGAACAAGCGTATGCCATCGCCCCAGTATGTTCCCCAGCTTCCTGCTATTTCTGTTCAGAAAGATTTCCTGAGCGTGGTGGAGTTCATCTCTCTAGCAACCCTCAGGACAGTTCTCTCAAGTACTTGTCCATCTTCCTCTTGAACCCGTGTAAACTTTTTGGATTCCTAACAATGCTGAATGTTCATTTGGGGGGCGGGGGGGGGCGTTACTGAGCACTGAACAAATTTTCTTGGAATCATCTCTGATGCCGAGATCTCATTTCTGAATGATGAGAGTCAGCTCAGTGCCCATCACTTGCCACACGCAGCTACAGCTATTTTGCCCAGAGTCTACATTTATCTCTGCAGAATTTCATTTGTCATTTTATTGCCTAGTGACTTGTCTCATAAGGTCTTTGTGCAGTTCTTCACAGCCTGCTCTCATTGCTATTCACCTCGTTCTCCAAGTTATTCATGAATAATTTGCAAATTTAAATTGCTAACCTGGAATATCTTCCATTTGAGTGGAAGCAACCTAGAAAAAGTGATTGTGCCTGATTAGCACAATTATTCAAACTAAGCTATTGGAAGGAAGTGGAGTGAGAATAACAGAAAATTCCCACCTGAAGAAATAAACAAAGGCAAAAGATGTTGGCATGTTTGTCAAGGAATGGGAATCTGCTGACTGCTAATTTCAGCAAGCTCTGAAGAGCTCTCTGGTCCCCCAGTGTTGGAAGAGACTGGGTCAAACACCGAGAAACCTCTCCAGAGGTGGAGAAAGAAACTCGACGTCGTGATCAAAACTCCCAGAGCACCTGGGAAGGGCAAAGATTTAAGACTGGAGAAGTGCAAAACTGAGGTTAATAATTTGCCATTGCTTTTACAAGTTTTAAAACTGAAAGATAACTGGTTCAGGAATGTCTTGATAAAGTCTTTGTGTCGCTTCCTTCATCTACTATGGTCAGGAACAGTTTAAACTGTGAACAGCACTGAGACCCTGGTGAGTATGTGCATGGGGTACCGTATCGGGTGCCAGTCATGGCCAGATTGCCGAGTGCATCTCCCTGGCAGAGGCACCCAACAGGACACCTCTGTTAGGAAGCTCCTCAAAGGGCCAAGGTGGGA
>VZTL01033761.1:0-16596 GCA_013400535.1 Scopus umbretta | reverse complement strand
TCTCTGCTAAATAACTTCCCACAGATATTAGGAAAAGTTTCTCCACTGAAGGTGTTATCAACCACTGGAACAAGCTGCTCAGGGAAGTGGTTGTGTCCCTATCTCTGGAGGTATTTAAAAGACATGTAGATGTGGTGCTTAGGGACATGGTTTAGCAGTGGACTTGGTAGTGTTATGTTAATTGTTGGACTTGATGGTTTTAAGGGTTGGACTTGATGGTTTTTCCAACCTAAATGATTCAATGACTCTATGAAATATAAAGCAGGAATTAAGAAGGGTAAAAAGCATTTTGAAGGTCACTTAGCAAAGGATGAAAATTGATGTTAGAAAATTCATTAAGTACATCAAAAGCAGAAAGCCACCTACAGAAGTGATAGGACAGCCTGATGACAGAGGTGTAGGAGCAGCACTGAGGGTTATTAGGCCATAGCAGGAAAGCCAAAGGTCTTTACTCTCCATTGGTCTTTACTGCTGAAAAAGCCAAGGAGATCCTTGTAGCTGATACATCCTTTGTAGCAGATAGGTCAGAAGCGCAAGGTGAGTTTGAAGCAAATATACAGGAAGTATTAGACCAAATAATTAAGTTAAATGTTAATAAACCACGAGGGCCCAATGTTATTTGCATGTGAAACCACAGGACTTCTAGCCAAGCTGTGTAACTTGCTATTCCAAGCAGCACCTGGACTGGAGCTGAGTGGCAAATTTCTCCTATCTGTAGAATGGGACATAGAAGGCATCCTGGGAATTATAGGTCAGTAAGCCTGATTTCCACTTCTGGCAATGTAGTCTATGATGAAGAGTAAGAGCATTGTGCTCTTATTCTCCTCAGTGCACACCAAACTGTTAGTGAGTTATATGCATGTTGTGGGGGAGTTAATATATGTGAGACGATCATCATGCAAAGCATTGCTTAGTAATTTTCTTCCATTTACCCTGACAGTTTGCCATAGAAACGAAGACATAAAGCCCAGCAAATCTATAGAAAATACTCAACTGCAGCTTAATATGGGACTAATAAGCATGTTATTTACTATTTTCCATGTTGTTTCTTCTGCCTTTTGAGTCATGAGAGAAAAATTGGTCCTCTTCAGTACTACATTTTGATGGGTTTTAGACAGACTTGCTAATGTCACATTGTACTTAAAAACATGCTGCTGTGCAGTGAGCAAATCCTCCCCTGAGGTGCTAGGCCTTCAATTTCAAAAGTCGAACTACATAATCACTGCAGTGCTTAAAATATGTACCAAGTCTTGTGGATGTGGGTTCCTCAGCTCTCAGAGTCTTCGTAGTCTGACACTTCTCAAATGTAATATTACTTCCCCTCAGGAAAGAAAAACTTTCACAGTGCTTCATGGAGGTGGATTGACCTTGACCTGAAGAACCTGGGAAGTTCTCTGCATGCTTGTGTGGGCAGTTTTAATGGTGCACACAGCACAGATTGAGAGGCTTCATGGAAATCAGCAGACATGACTGAATCCCTGAAGAACTGAGAGTTATGAGCTTATTTCTCTCAAGAATTCCCAAAATAGGCTAAGGTGATTCAAGTAGGGGACATTGGGACCTAGGGGACCTAGGAGTCTTGTTATTTTGTCTCAGTGATTATGTGATTTTATGCTGATATATGGTTAACAATAATGAAATCATGAGCATTTTTATTTATTGATGAAGAAATGACTTTCACATGTAAAACTAACAGAGATGAGGAGAATCTAACTGAATACATCTATTTCTTTTTGAGGGACAGAATGGATAAGAGGTTAATTTTTCAATATTCTACATTTAAGAGGGCAAATCTATAAATTGAATTAATTTCCTCCAGAGACAAGAATGTTGCATGCAGTCTATACAGCAACCACCACTTAAGGTTTATGTGAGAACAGTTCAGAATGGTGTAGTTCAATGCACTCCACTTTGTAACTGGATTGCAGTATATCCTACCCCACATATAGACAGCATAGGCTGAATCTTTACTTTTATGACTATTAGTGTGTCACCTATGACATTTTTCAGTAGAATATGACTGAAAAGCTCCTTCTACAGAAGAAAAAGAGACAATTAAAGGAACCTGGAAGATTAAGAAAATCCAGTGGGCTACTAAATAATTTACTGAAAGACTAATGATCAGAATTCAGAAAACAATCATTACTGTTGTGGTTTGACCCTGATTGGCAACCAAGCACCACACAGCCGCTCGTTCACCCTCCCCCTGCCCCAGTGGAATGGGGGAGAGAATCAGGGGGGAAAAAAACAACAAAACCCCAAAACCCGTGGGTTGAGATAAAGACAGTTTAATAGGACAGCAGAGAAAGAGAAAATAACAATAATAACAACAGAATATACAAAACAAGTGATACAAGTGATACACAATGCAATTGCTCACCACCCAATGCCCAGCCTGCCCCCAAGCAGCAACCACTCCCTCCCTGGCCAGCTCCCAGCCTGCCCCCAAGCAGCAACCACTCCCTCCCTGGCCAGCTCCCCCAGTTTATAATACTGAGCTTGACATCAGGTGGTATGGAATAGCCCTGATGGCTAATTGGGATCAGCTGTCCTGCCTGCATTCCCTCCCAGATTCTTGTGCACCTGGCAGAGCATGGGAAGCTGAAAAGTGTAAACAACTGAAACCAGGACAATTACAAAGCAAATACAATAGAAGACAATCGGAAAGAAATCTGTGTATTTAAGGTAGATTACATGGAGGCTGAAGGTTTACACTCTAATTTCAGTAAAGTCAATGGCAGTGCTGTCACTATCTTTAAAGACTAAAGAGCAGGATTCCTGGAAAAGAACTTCCAGTTTCTGTAAAGTGATACAAATGATCAAAAACACATGGTCACTGCAGATAAAGTGTGGGATAATCCACATTTTTTACCATTAATGGAAATAACTTTGCAGCATTTCAGTAATCAGAGGCTGCATTATTATTACTATCCTTATCTAAAATTAAACCTTGAAGGGATTCATGCCTGTTAGTGGAGGAACAAACATTCTGACATTGGCAATAGCTTACAGTGGTGTAGAACAATGTTATAAAATTGTACTTGTTGTTCTACATATGTATAGATGAGAAATGGGGTACAAAACAAATGCTTAAATAAGCACATCCTTCATCTGTTGTTTGTAGGAATTCTAAGTATTTAATGTTGAAAACAAAATGTTTATTTTAGATTTATTTGTACAATGTGCAGTTAAATGCCTCCAAATTTCATAATATATCTAACAGCACCGAACTGTAATAAGTACTGGAAAGGGGAATGGCCAAAGGGGACAAATATGTATGGCACCAAGATTTTCTTTTATCACAAGGAGCCCGACTTTGGAGATTACACTTCTGAGGTCAATAAAGTCAATGGCATCTTGCATTATGTGCAGCCTTTCTTGATCACCAGTCTATGGAAATGAAGGACAATGAAATAAGGTCCTGTACCATCTGCCAATGGACCTCACAGGAGTATAAAACAAAGAAATTTTCCTTTGCAGGCTGAGTTCTAACCCCCTAAACCTGCTTAAGGTTCTGGATTTCTTTTGCCTCAAAAGGCAATAAATCAAATGAAGTAGCTAGTAATATTGTTCTTTTGCACACCAAAAAAAAATACAACAAATGGAGAATCACCTTGTCCAACTTTATGCTCTTAGCTGATCTGGTATGAAGATCAGTGCTGGTTAGCATTTGTGTCTTTAGAGGCTAAAATATACAGCAAGAAGTCCATCTCCTTAGCATACATCGTTTAATCATATCAGCCTGAACCTATGTGTTCATTGTATTCATTATCCTATTAAGAAGGAAAATGGCTTTCCTCAGACCTTTAATGTTTTCAGGCCTAATGGAAACCACACAGCCATCAAGCAAAGACTACTATGTCACTGAAACTATTGAACAACTATCACAAGCCCGCTGCAGTGATCTTTAAATAAGTTTTCTATTTCTTACTTGTTCTCCCAATAGGCAAAAAAATCAGTTGAATCAGGATGAAGTAAAGTAGACTTCTCTGTTTGGCTGGTGAAAAAACAAGAGTGGCTGAGGTGGATAAATTGCATCTACTTTTTAAAATTAATGCACAGCAGCTTTTTTACAGGTAACAAAGGGAAAAGCAGTAAGTGTTATTGCCTAAGACATTGAAAGTTTTTCCCAGCATAGCAAGAGGGACCTGTGAAAATAAAACCTCCACTAGTCTATGATAACTCTAGAAGAAGGAGGAAACTAAGTTCATGCCCCAGCGCTTCTGAGTAGAGCTCCAACATTTGGCTTCAGCAGACTTTTCTTTTCAGAAAATGGCCCAGGAAGTTTGGTCACCCAGTGATTTTTTTCAATTAATCAAAACTAAAGACCTTTTCAAAGCTGAACTTGTCCCACAGCTTTGAAGTATTAAGGCATCTAATTCATCAAAGTTTCAGCAGGAATTAATCATGAATACCTGGGCCTGTACAGCAGTCCCAGAGGCACAGCGAAGCCAGGAGCAGTGGCTGGCTGCCCACAGCTACCACACCAAGCCCCTTTTTCTTCATCCAGCCAGTCAGCCTGAGAGCTGTTCAGTTAGAGTCAGCCTAGCAGGCCCTTCATTCTTAAATAGACATCAGAAAGGAGATGGAACAAATGATAAAAAAAAAAAAAGAAGAAAAAACCCAAACAAATAAACAAAAAACCCCACATCCCTCATGATGGATGGATTTCTGTGGATGGAATTTTTCCACAGCTTTGCAAATAAGCACTACCACACATGATCTTTCAGGCTGAAGGCAGATGTGTGAGCCTTTTTGCCTTACAGATCTCCTCGCTTTCTGCTAATTGTTGATTTGTACAATGGTGCTAGGTACCTTTCACTGATCTCTATTCTCTTAGCAGTGAACAGTGAAAGGATGTGACATTTGAAGTTGTTTCTATTTTCAGGTGTTGGGACATGGAGGATCTATATCAAATAGCAAGCACGCCGGGATTCAATTACAAGACATTCAGCCTGAATATTGACATTTCCCTTAAACTCAGGGACAGTCTCAACAACTGTTTTCCTCCTTACTTCTCAAGGTACATAGACAAATGGCAATAAGAGTCTGAATCATGAGTATCAGCTGCCTCACTCCTCTTTTTAATTGATATATTTTTTTTCATGTTTTAAATTAATAACAGCAAAAGATCTGTGTCAGATTCTGTGTCCCAGTATGGTAGTGGTTTTTTTGTAAGGCTGCCCAAAAGCCATCGTTTTAAGGCAGCCTTAGAATTTGTCAGTTTATGGCAACAGAATTTTGGGGTGAAACTGCTGGGCAGTGAGAGGGGAGCACAGCTGGGGAGCACCAGAGGTGCTGCCTGCTGTACAGGAAACTCCTGTTGTATTTCAGAGAGAAAATTCACACATTATTTGAATTCAGAAATGTACTGAATTCAGAATTCATCGTAGACTTGACACTTTTGAGAAAGCAGAAAAACACGTACTATGTCCATTTCATGGCAGGTTTAACATTTGGAGGGGGTTAGAGAAATATACATAAAATTTACATAATTTCTCCATGATTCTGTCAAAGAATATACAGTTTGGGGACAATTTGGAAATAATTCATTTCAAAACCAACTACTATGGAGCTACACAAAAATCTAGAAGAAAGAAACGCTCAAAATCAAACAAAAACGGAGCAGGAAAATACAGACTTAAACCTGAAGCAAAGCTTAGGGGTAGGTGTTTGCAGTCCCAGTTTACCCACAGAAATGATATGACCTTTATTACATGTTTTACTAAGCTCCCCAGATTACCTACTACATGTGTAATTCAAATCTCTGAAGTGCCACTATCTTCAAGTAACCTCTGTCCTGAGCTATTAGAACATGATCACAAAGATAAAACTAGTTACATTAATTATTGATATCACAACAAAATGAAAAATAGGAGGGAGGGATGGTTATATGATCAAGTCTGTAAGTAATTTAATAGTATAAAGCCTCAAGTCCCCATTATTGTTTTCTGTCACCCTTACTCTGTCTCATATGTTTATGTTCTCAGGAGTAAAGGTAACTGCATTCACATATTGCGCCAAGATGAGAGTTTGAGTGTAATGGTCAGTGTCTATCTGGTGATACTGAATAATTGTTTTTCACTATACAAATTGCTATTTAGTTTTTGAAAGCCTTGTTTTCAAAAGTAAATATGAAATTAATTATTATTCAGGCAGGTTTGTTTTTGCAATTTGGACTGAGTCTGACAACTATTGGTTCCACATCATTATAAGTGTTCCATGTTCAAAATTTTAATTTCTCATTAAGGACGTATCCTACACACTTCTCCTGTAAATATATCTAATTTAATGAGCTTTTACTACGTGATCAACTGTAAGCTACAAAATGTTTGTTTCCAAAGGGAATGAAGAATAGTGGTTTCACATTGTTTAATGGTATGCATTAAAACATTAATCTCTTGTAGACGTAGAGTAAGAACATCATAGAAGATACCTGTTATCTTCAGCATTTTATTACAAAATTGAAAGTCATTATAAATTCATTCTATATTAATTAAGTTAGCCATTAATCACAAAGATCTTGTTCAGCATTCAGACCCCCAGAAAGAATATTATTGCTTGGAAATTCAATGCTTTATTCCAGAAGGACTGAGTCACTTAAGGTGATTCAAAAACATTATTTTCATAGCAATATAATGTCCAATTATCAACTCAATTAATAGTTTATAACTTGAGCCATTTACTAGGTTTTCACTTTGTTTTGTTCACGGAAAAATGCAGTTTTTGCAAAATATTTTTTTCCTTATGAATATTTCAGCCCAGTGGGGAAAAAGAGTGCCTTTTCAAAACTGAGAACATCAAATTACAATGAGGTAAAACTTGTATGTGTTTTGTCTGGGTATCCCAGCCAGAATACCCATTACATAATAGCAAACATTTTACTCAGATTTATTTCAAATACATCTAGGGCACATAGTTAAAAATAATTCTGAAGACTAGTCCCAGAGCATTATAGAACAAAATTATTAGAATTATTAAGTTTGGAAAAGACCTCTGAGATCAGCTAGTCCAACCATCAACCCAACAACACCATGTTACTAAACCATGTCCTGGAGTGGCACATCCACACGATTTTTGAACACCTCCAGGCATGGTGACTCCACCACCTCCCTGGGCAGCTTCTTCCAATGCCTCACCCCTCTTGCAGTAAAGACATTTTTCCTAATCCCCAGTCTAAACCTCTCCTGACGCAACTTGAGGACGTTAGCTCTTGTCCTATTGCTAGTTACTTGGTCAAAAAGACCAGCACCCTCCTCACTACACCCTCCTTTCAGGAAGTTGTAGAGAGCGAGGTCTCTCCTCAGCCTCCTCTTCTCCAAATTACACAACCCCAGTTCCCTCAGCCTCTCCTCAGAAGACTTGTTCTCCAGGCCATTCACCAACTTCGTTGCTCTTCTCTTATATGATATGTAATGCCATATCCACGGCACATGCATGTCCAAGCAGAGACCACCTCTTGCTCATTTCAACTTACATTCTCTGCAGATACTTCCCCACAAAAGTTAGTCCTTCACTACCATAACAAGAACTGCTTTGCTCTGTCCAAAAATATATTGGTGAAGAATTAGAAATATCTTTCAACAACACATGTGACAGGTGTGGGTGATACTCAGTATAATACAACTTGACAACTCAAATGGCACCCCAAGCACTTGAGAGCATAAACACTTATGCTATCTCTTTATCTGTGTGCCAATTCTAATATGGTCCTTACCTCTCTGCATTGCACAGAGCAACATAATAGGTGGGATGATATTATTACAGTTCATACACAAAATTAAAATCCTTAATTTCTAAAGTTTCTTATTCAACACTAACACAAGCCTAGCTGTTCCCATTGTGTCATACAGATGACACCCATGATCACATAATCATCCATGACAAATTTGTGTTTCCATGTAGTCCTGCTCAAGTCAATGTGATTTTTCTAATATACACAATTAAGCATGAAAATTTGTAGCCTGCTAGAACAAAATCCTGTTTGACACAACTGTTAAAAGTCAAGCTGACACATATTTGCTGCTCTAAAATTTGGTATCAAGTCATTTTTACCAGAATTAGTGATTTCAAAATTTTGTTGGAAGTGAAAAGTGAAGCTGAAAAATAGCAGAAACAAGGTGGCGTTTGAACCCCAGAGAAATCTGTACCAAAATCCTTGTTGGTTTCAGTAGAACAGCAGTTCCTTCACTCACTATAGCAAATCAGTAAGTAAGACTTACTGTGAACTTCAGGCATCTTAGAGATTTGCAGAACACTCTGAAGTTTTTCATAAAACCCACCAAAGCACCTGCGAAGAGGTATTGAGAAATAACTGAAAAGGTCAAAAGTAAAAAGAGAAATGAGAGAAGGGGGGAAAAAAGACACGTTCAGCCAGAAGAGCAGATATAAGGGTTGAAACAGGTGAGGTGCGCTGATGATTATAAAAAGAGAGAGATCTTGCTTTGTCAGAGCTCTTTTTCCCTGTGCATGACCAGTAAAGAGAAAATGGCTGAGTAGCCCAATTTTGCTTTTATTTATGTTGCTGCTGAGCAGTAACAGTATGTTTCAGCTTTTGTACATAAGCAAAATAAGTATGTTGTAAAATGGAAATTTCTGTAGTCTGAATGAAAGTCACAGGTATGAAACTTCTTATGTTGCAAACTTCTAAAGGTTAAAATCATGTAGACTGTCAGAAAAACTCCTGAGGAGTACAGGAAGCCTCATCACTTGTAAATCAGGTCTCGACTGGACAAAGGCACCACAAAATACACTAAGCAGTGCAAGATTGCACTGCTGAGAGGTTGCACTGAATGACCTAGTTGGCCTTTGCTGTCTAAATTATGTAATTCTCCTTAATGCTATATTAAGGTTTTGAGGTAAAGCCAAAGTCTCCTAAAAACATTTGCCAATCCTTTTAAGAGAGAAAGCTAAATAAACCCTCAAAGATCCTCCCAGAAAATCTCCATGGCTGGCAGAGGAGAGAGGGCTCCTGTAGAGAGGGCATTTTTTTCCCTTCTTTTTCCTGAACATTTCTTCTGAAATGCATCTAGGGCAATATTTTATAAATGAAACTTCTCTGCAGGATTTTTAAATCCCTGCCAGAATGAGAAACACAGCCGTTGCTGGGAGGACGTGAGTGGAGACGACACGAAGGGTACAAGCAGATGCCTGCAGCAGTGATGACTTGGTGTGGCAGCAGCTACCCCCACATGGCACAGGCACTGCAGAGGTAGAGGAGCACAGCAGCCTCTATGCCAAAAGCTGTGCCTTCTGGAGACAGACATGGGTAGGAAGAGGTTGTGGAGAAGTCTCAATGAGCATGAACCTGGGCCGTTAAGTCAGGAAGGGGGTTGGGAATAGTTGGGCAGAGGGCAGGGAAGGCTTTGAGATGGGAAGAAGTGAGTGATGGGAGGCAAGGGGATGGGCTAAAAGGGCTCAGAGAGCTCTAAGCAGGAAAGATGAGGGACAGAGCTGAGGGAAAGATGGGAGGCCTCTGTGTTAAGAAGGGTCATGGGGCTCAGGGCAGCAAGCACTGAGAAATTACCACAGGACTCTACCTTATCCAGGCACCTGAACTCTCATTTGGTGGCAAGAGAATTAGAGCGAGACTGTACAGACCTTCCACTGTCCCCAGACCTGCAATTTACTTTCACTTTTGCTTTCAGAAATATAGATAGCTTGAAAAGAAGGGCTAAACTTTGACTGTAATGTCAGATCTGAAGGTAATTTGGAACTGGTAACTTCTTTGCTTCACACCTCCTCCCTCCTTACACAGTTACCCCATGGAAGCTCTCCTTTTGGCAAGCTGGAGGTTTAACTTGACAATTCTCATTTTCACTGATTCTGTCTCCACTTCTCTTTTCGGCCATTCTAAAGACCATGCCAGCAAGAGCAGCTCAGACTCATACTTGTTGTCAACACACCAAATTCCCAGGACATTTCTGGGGTAGCTCAGACATATCCAAACTGCATAAAAACTCTCATCAGGACATCCCACAAGTCCTCACAGCATGTCTAGCAAGACACTCTTAGTGTTCACCTGCTCTAAATTGTCTCTGCCATGAAATATCATCTTACTCTGAATGTCCAATCATCAGTCTCTATAAAGGTCTCACTGCACTAGTATGTGTCACAAACTATCATAAATGAAGTTGGAAGACAGTGGAAAAGTAAAGATCCTAGAAAGGACCATGTAAGAAGAAAACAAGGGATATTGTTGAGAGGGGCTACACTGCCATACACTGTACAGGCATATCTCCAGGAATATGACCAGGTTGTGTGTCAAGAACAACAGCAGATGAATCTAAGGATTCTGGGACACACCCCACAAAAAGGTTGCCCAAAAAGGACAGTTTGTCTTTTCCTTACTGGATGTGCTACTTGAGGCTGGACCCAGATAGAGATTTGCGACCTGTTTTCAGGCTGCGATGTGGCTGTTTTTCAGCCCTGGGGATGGGCAAACAGCTGGGAGAGGCCTGGATACTGGATGAGAAGCTTTTGCTTGCGCTGTTTACAGAAAGACCATGTTTGTAGTGCCTTTGTCATAGCAGGATGATGGTCTCTTATGTGTCTTTTACTCATAATGGGGGGCTGACCTGGGCTATGTGTCATTAGGTATGTCCTTATGATACGAGGCTGCCACATGAGACTAGAGATTCATCTGTGATGAGAAGGAGCCTAAAAGTATATGGATTTGCTGCATGGCTCACAGGTGTTCCTTATGCAGATCCATCCAATGGGATGCTGTAGGTGCAGCTCTTCCTTTTTCTCTTTCTCAGGTGGGACCTGTGCTGCGGGTTGCTGGGTGTTTGGCACATTCCATATCAGAGTGATTCACAGCATGCCTAAGGATCTTCTGCTGGGCACTGAAAGGGCAGCTTCTCCCTGCTAGTTTCCTCCAACCAGATTGTACTCAGGATGTCCTGAAGGGTGTTCCTGGAATCAGACACTGTGGGCACTCAGAGGATTCTCTTTGAAAGCCAAATGAAAGCTTCAGGGGGGCTATGGCTGTGCAACACAGACAAAACCAGAAGCTCCCCTGTTGCTGTTATATCCAAACATGCACTCAACACAGACCCACTGTATCTGCTGTATCTGTACTATGCAGAATTCCTCTAAAACTCCTGAGGCTTTCACTGCTTTCAATTTGAGAAATGCAGCATATATAACAAATGCCTTATTCTGAAAACAAGGGAATATATTTCAGGTGACCCTTAATATATATTAATATATATCACTGATATCTTCAAAAAGGACAATTTAGCAAAATTCTTTTCCATGTTTATTAACTTTTGTACTGTTTTCTCAAGAGAAAGTAGGTCCTGGAATGAGGGCATTTATTGGATGGAAAGGGGGCTGATATTTTCTATTTAAACACATGTAAATAAACAGTTTCTGTGTAAATATTGATGCAATACCATTAATTTCATTACCCTTACAACTGTTTGCATATTAGCTAGAGAAAGAATAATATGTATACATTCCCTGCATGTCTCTGCAACCGGGTGCGCAGCTGCATCCCAAACGAGCCCTTCACAATCCCTGCATTGTAATCTGTGGCTTCATTAAAGCAGCATGCACCACTCTTCCATAATGAGGTGTGTGTTCTGTTGTGGGTAATAGAATCATTTTCTCTGTTGAGCAGACTGGTATGTAAATCAGGAGAACTGGAATTCAAGGAGACTTGTTTTCTTTGCTCCTTCATTACCCCAGCACTACATTCCTCTTGGTCACCATGCTAAACCTCAAAAGGAAGATTTCTGTTAATAAAAAATGGAATTGGAGAAAATATATTACACCATCTCTGTGCCTGTTAAATTAATAATAAGAAAGTGATGAACAAAAATGGTGATTCATTATGCATTCTATGACAAAAAGAATAATTTATAAATTCCAACTAATGTTATTTCTTCTGTAATAGCAAAATGAATCATCAGCTTTTAATTTTCTGCCATAACTATCTAAACCCTTTTTATAAGAGGTTTGTCTCTTGAGGTGTCTAGCAATGTCTGATGGAAGTTCTCAAATTTTACAGTTATGCCACTAATGTATCATCTAAAAAAATTGCACCAGTTTAATTGCTTTTGAATTCAATTATATCTTAATTCATTAAAGTTATTTTTATATTACTCCCTTAAGTTTCATCTTAGATGTTACTGAATGTCCAACTATATTTCAGCTACTGGATTTAACAGCGTATGCCTCACAGAAACAAGTGATTTACAACATTTTTCTAGTTGAATATAAAATAATTAATTAATAGTCACCAATCACATCATTCCGGTATGTTTTAAAATTTGACACTGTGCTAAAGCCTGTTAAAATACAAACTAGTATTAAATAAATTTTGTATTGCAACCTATTATGCATTCTGGATGACCTGCTGCTTGTTTTACAATGCTGCAGCTTTAATGTTTTTAGTTCCTACAGATGTCATTGGAATTTTAAACATTTGTTCATACAGTGCAGTTAATATAATTCAGTCCCTGATATGGAAGAATTTGTGACAACTTGCTGTCAAAAAAAGTGTGGCATGCTCTGCATACATCGACTGTGTATCTATCATGGCTACCATTTTGTATGGGATATTAAACAGGATTTGATGCATCTATATTTTTTGAGTGTCACACAGGAAGGGGGGAAGCAAAGCTGGCCAGAGACAAATGATATGACCTGTCTTATAAGAAAAAAGCACCCAGTATTGCAGAGATTTTTGTCCATTGTTATGAACTTCTGTATCTTCTGTGATAGGCTGCACAGTGATTATATGAGTACAACTTGAAGGACAAAGAAAACAACTCATACTGGATGGATAGTGGGGCTGGGATATCTACCCTGAAATTCATAAGATTTTGTCTGATTTTAGCCTTGGATCTTTAAACCAATCTCTTAGAAAAATGATGTTTCCACATACTCTAATTAAAGCGGGACACTAGCCCAACTATAGCTACACAGAAACTTTTATCTCACTAGTCGATGCACATAAGATAGGAGTCCAGATGGTTACAAATGTTTTTCAATTCTTAAAAAAAACAGTTTATTAAATATTTTCAGCTTGTGATGGAAGTTAGACCTTTTATTGTGGGGAAGCTTGATGAATAATGTGTCCTTAAGAATCAGAGAAGATACCAATATAATGTATTAACATTTTTATTTTTAATGTGTTTTTTACTTTTGTTGGAAAGCTTATTACTGAATTATGACTGAGGTCATAGTTTTGTAGTAGACCAGCGTGGGAAGATACTCCCGCTCTGGTAGAACTGTTAGTATCTTTGACAGTGGGGAATGAATAAGCTCTCTAGGGCATGGCGTGCTCTCTTGTTCTGTGTTTGCATTGTGCATTGCATAGTAGGAGCTCAGCTGAAGACCAAAGGTTCTTCAGTGAACCCCTGGCACAAGCAATGCAGATAATCCCATTATCTTCCACCTCACAGCCTTTTTCATGCTTCTGTCCTCATGGAGAAGTATTTAACATAAAGTGGAATTTATCTTGCCTAATTTTAGCTATCTAAATGTTAGGAATCAAGTATAAGCTGATTGCTCAAGACAGCCTGTAGTAAGAAGAGAAAGACAGGCTTCTCCAGACAGCGATTCTTCCCACCCTACTGTAGGAATCAGAGTGAACTGCCATGCTCTGGCAATTTCCATCTCTCTTTCCCTCCCTTGAAACAGGAGACCAAATGCCTAAGTTTAAAGTGACTGCCGTAAAATATATGCATGCCTCTAAAACTTTATTTTTAAATCTTTTAAAATAATAAAGGATTTGTATTGCTGTATCTTTATCTTCCATATCTATTAGCTTTAGAAATAAATTAGTTTCTTAGAATAGATTTCTTTTTCTCTTTGTATGGCTTTTGCATTTGATAATGTAACTCCAATCCTATTCTCCATCCCTGGAAGAGCTGAATAGGAGTTTTTGTCCCATGTTCATAATGTTTAAAAATGGGTTCTTCCAAATGTGAAAGAGCTTTACTAGTAATTGTCCATTGAAATCTAATGCTAGGCCAAAGTTTTGGCTAGTTATTATGAAGGTGAAATACATTATGTCTTTGTGAAGCTGTACTAGGATTGGCAGTTCCCACAGTTTTGTGGTTTGTCTACTACCTAGCAGATTTCTTAGATTTCACTTCTTGTAACAGAAAGTTGACTTTCATTAAACAACAGCAACAATTAAAACAACAACTACAACTGTTCTTTTTTCCCAACTTCTGTTTCAATGAAAAGCTTGAAAAATTACCCAAATATATGTCAAGTGTATAAAAACCAGGAGATAAATAAGAAACCAAAATGTATTAAGATATTTATTGTTGCAAAGCAACATTATGCTATGTAGCATACAGCATTTGTAATATTATGGCTGGGAATACTATTAAACTTAATTCTTCTCTGGACTCAACGACAATTTATTGTTGGGAGCTTTTTTAGTGGTAATGAAAGAAGACCTCTAAAACTGAAAAGAACAGCATTGATTTCCAAGAGCTAAAAAAGGGCTTTCCGAAAACCTAGGGATACCATCGCAAGCTTTCCTCAAAACTCTCTTAATTATAGAAGGCATAATCATCTGTTTTATTCAAAGTAAATTGCTTTGTTTTGATGGTACTAATGCACTACAGTGAGTGTGTGATGATAAGGTCTATAATAATAGTATAATAATAAAGGTTCAAAAGAGGAAATAAATGCTTTCGCATTGGAGTATGAAACATTGTCATTTTTCCTCTGATTTATGATCTATATTGAAAAGCCTGGTCCCATGGAGCCTAGTAAAGAGTATGCAAGGGTTTCTTTACCTCTTATTCTACTATTGATGTAATCAGATCTGACCCTGATATTTGACACTGTAAGAAAATTACATAATGGTCTTGCACAGACATTAACTTCAGTTTGACACCTCACTGGCAATTTGTAGATCTTAAAAATTACCTTAGGTGCATATATTTCAATTACAAGAAAAACTGGAATTCATTGATCCAACTTACTTGGTAAAGGTACATAGTAAATGAACACATTCAGTGAAAAGAAAAATGGTAAATGTTGCTTATAAAAAGAAGACACATAGTGATTTACTTTTTTTTAAAGAAGTCAGGGAAAACAGCACTTAGTGAATACATTTTAAGTCACGGTACATATCCACAGACAGAATATTGATAATAATACTTGGAACCTAAAAGGTGTTTGAAGGCTTTAAATTACTTTATTTTTATTTTTTTTACTTTCCGGGTTTCAATTGCAGTTGGGGATATGAACTGCTTTTGTCCTCAAAATTTTTACTTACAGCAGCACATTTTTGAAGTGACCATTACTCTTATAATAATCACTCATATGTTTTAAAAAGTGTATGAATAAAACTGGTCATGTAAAACCCTTGCCAAATTTGGAGGCCTACAGGTAAAGCACAACTCTGAAAAGAAAATTATTCCAGTTAATTATTGTAGAAGTTGAGTCTGGCCCTTGATTAAGCAATTTTTAAGTAAAAAATAAGAATTGTTTATAATACCGGGATCTACCTCTTTTCCTTTGCTTCTGTCTTTCTTGCCAGAACATATCTGCATTTGTGAAAGAAGATTAAGAACAGGGCCTCTCTTAGAGGAGATGTTAAATTTATGTTGATATTTCCACTTGAAGTGAAGGGAGTGCTCAGTGATGTTAATTTGGATCGTCTCCAGTGAAAGGAAAAGTTTCCATTAATTCCCATGTTTTTTTCTTGCCCAATGAGAAGGATGTGTTACAAGGCTTCATTCAGGAGCATTTGGGAAGTGCTTTGTGATCCCTCATTGATACCATTCTGGCAGGGCAAACTAGTCTTTGGGTAGATTGAAAATCTGCCACTGGAACTATTCCCTGGCACAATAAGCCAATTACACCAGATTAAAATACTACTTGATACTATATTGATTCTGTCAAATTTGTCTAAGGAATTAAGTGATTAATACAAGCTGTCTCCTTCTCTGCTTGGTTTCTTACCTGCCTGCTTGCCAGACTGCCTGAACAGTGTGTCACACTGCCATATTCTTTCAGCTACTGAATTTCTACCTGCCTGTGGAGTTATGTTGCTGGCCTCTCATGGACGTAGGAAGATGGGATGTGTCTAGCTAAAGAAAAAGCTGAAAGTGCAACAATTTTATGTTTCTTATTGCTTTTCTTTTTAAATACATTTTTTTTAATCACAGTTTCTCTTTCACACACAAAATAAATCCGAACTTTTAAATTTTCATCTCCATTCAAGAATATTATTACTTAAAGTGAAATTTCTTGCCAGATTGCTGAAAAGCTCTAGGTAATACAGTATCTTTTTTCCTTCTTGGAAAGAAATGCCTGTAGCGTTGCATGGGGTTGTTGTGACCCAAGTGCAGGACCTGGCACTTGGCCTTGTTGAACCTCATACAATTGGCCTCGGCCCACTGATCCAGCCTGTCCAGATCCCTCTGCAGAGCCTTCCTGCCCTCAAGCAGATCAACACTCCTGCCCAGCTTGGTGTCATCTGCAAACTTACTGAAGGTGCACTCAATCCCCTCATCCAGATCATTGATAAAGACATTAAACAAGGCTGGCTCCAATACTGAGCCCTGGGGAGCACCAGTTCCCACTAGTCACGAAATGGATTGAACTCCATTCACC
>VZTL01033760.1:15847-26628 GCA_013400535.1 Scopus umbretta | reverse complement strand
CCCGCCCCTGCGGCCCCCGCTTGCCCGAGCACTTTCCTGCCGGCCCGCTGCGGGCGTTCCGGGCGGCCGCAGGGTTTTCCGCGGAGCCAGAGTTGGGAAATGCCACGCTCCGGCTGTCGGGAGAGCTGAAGTTCGCCGAGTGCGGGGCGGGGGGGGGTCCTGCGGACGGCCTGGGAGCCGTGCCCGGGATGTCCCTAGGACGTGGAAGCGTGCGGCGGAGAGCCGTGCCGGGGAACGGGAGCAGGGCGGGCTGGGATGGATGCTCCCTGTGTACTGGTCTGGTGCTGTGTTCGCAGCCTGCGTGCTACGGCCGTCAGCAGCGAGGAAGACGCTCCTTAACAGATATTTTTCTCTGGCTTTGCGTTGGGAAGAAAAGGCTCGCTGCTCTGGAACGCGTTTCAGCGGAGTTGTGCTTGCAAATAATTTGTCTTAGAATAGAGGAGGTACTCGTTGTACGTGCAGACGTGCGGGCTTGCTGCTGACACGGACTCTCCTTTAACGAACAAGCAGCGTTGGTTCTGGGCAGCAGGGGAAAACTCCGTGCAGCGACCTCTTCCTAGGCCCAACTTTATTCTCTGCTATTTATGCATAAACTCTGGCATAGCCTGCAGCGCTGGCTGGGAGCTCCGCATAGGTGAGAGATGCTGCAGGTGCTGTTCAGCTCTTGTCGTCTGGCAGGCTTCTTTCTCCCCCAGCCTGGTAGCCTCGAGACCTCGAGGTTGCGACCCCCGGGAAAGTTAACCTAACGCACACGGGGTTTCCTTCGTCTCCCGCACGTGCCTCCTTTGCGGCAAGGTGCTGCTGCTGGAAGATCCAGAGCTGCGCCCTGCCTCCCTGGGGCCTTGCGCTCGCGGGAGGTGCTGAGGGACGGCTCGCTCTGCCACTGCATCCCGGGCAGCGTTCCTGCCGGAGTGCTGGCGGGCACCGGCTGCCCCACGCCACGGCAGCGGGAGGTTCCCCTGCTTGCTCCCAGCAGGAACCAGTCCGTTTGTCTCTATGCGGCGAGACAGCTTTTTCTCTGAGAAGACGTTCAGCAGCCACATCCCGGCTGGATGTGACCGCTGCAGTTGGCCAAGAGCAGAGCCTTCCCTGCTTCCTTGGAGAGAGAGCTGGGCTCTACGGCATCGGAGGGCGAGCGAGCGTCCCCATGGAACCGCCGGCGCTCCTGTAGAGCTGCCGGCAGCAGCCGGCGGCTGCTTGTGCGACCGGTGCCTGGGTGTTAGGACGTGTGTGCTCGCAGGTAGGAGGTGGATGTTAACTGTATTCAGTGCTTTTCTGCCATGGCTTGCTTTAGTCTTCGTTTTGCATAGGGGTAGAAGCGTGCTCTCTGAAAGCAATCTGCAGCGAGGCCCCCATCGTGCCAAGGCATTTTTAAAGTCTCTTGATGCAAGTCTGCTTTAGTATTTATGCATATTAGGCTGTGTATTTGAAGGGAACCATCTGGGTAGAGAAATAGATGGTAAGCGGCTGAACATTTCCCTGTTGGTTTCCATCTCAAGGTTGGGCCTGATTAGCAAAGCCAGAAGTTGGGAAAGTTGCTGTGTGGCTCTCTCCAGCTTGCAGGTGCTTCTTTTCCCATGTGTGATGTGAATTAATGCCCTGAGTAGTGACACCTGTGTCTGGGATGTGGGGAAGAAGGAGCTGGCAGGCTGCACTGAGCAGAAAGAGGGCTTTAAGGGTGTCAGCACAGCAAACCAGCATGCTCTTTTTTCTTCTTTAAATGGCCATTTCTCTTGACCTTTTGGGGCTGGCTGCTGTGGGGATGGTGGCGCTGCTCTCGGTGGTGGGAACAGGGTGCCTGAGGAAGGTGAACCCCAAAATGAAGGGCTGTGGGTGGGGGCAGGCCAGTGTGGCTCCCAGAGCCCTGCCTGGGGGAGCGGGAAGGGGAGAGAGCAAGGTTGATAAAGGCATCAGCATCTCCCTGACGCTGGCTCTAAACGGGGGGTTTAGAGCCGCTGCCTGCACAGAGACAGTGCTGCTGCTGCCTGCAAGTTTCTTGCTGGAGATTTCTTTTGCAAGCTGTGCAAGGAAAATAAGCCAAGGAGTCATGTGGGCTGGCAAAGGCCTAAATACCCAGATGCCAAGGAGCATGCAGCAATCTGTGGGTGAACGGCCAATGATTCAAGGGAGCTGGTCTTCAGAGAGCTCATCAAAGGAGCAGTAAGGCAGGTATGTGCAGTGCTGCCTCCAGACTATCTGTTCTGAACGCTAAAGTGTGTCAGGAAATCCCATCTCCACCGTTGCGTGTGTGCGCTTACGCTGATTTCTTTGCTGGATGGAAAAGCAGGGAGTGAACTTAAAACTCACCCAGGACTTGGGGAAGATCCTCAGCTCGATGCTAGCTGATTGCATGAGTTCTGGTGGGAAAGCAGCTGACTGCAGCGTAGGATCTCTGCTTTCTGCTACAACAGCTGCTTTGGCCGTGGTGTTTTAGATTCCTCTTTGTCTGGGAGAAGCAGCTGGTTCTGCATGTGCGACAGGGACAGAGGAGACCCAGGAAAGGCCTTGGGCCCCTTTGGCTGGAAGAGAAGCTGCGTGTTTTCACTGGGTGTGCTTGCAGAGCGGAGGATGCTTGAGCCTGGATGGGGAGCGAGTGCCTGGGTGGGTGGAAGGAAGGATGGGCTTTCGTGTCAGTGGAGGAAGAGGAAGGAGGGAAAAGCAGGGTGGAAGGAAGCAGGGGAGAGGAGGAGCACGGGGTGACAGAAGTGATAAAGGACCGGGAAGGAGCAGATGCGTGCTTGGAATCAGATATTGCTGGGCCATATGGACAGAGGAGAACTCCCTCGTCCAAGAAACTTCAGTTTTCTTTGAAGATGGTTTAAGCTTTATTCTGTACGCAGCTGGGACTAAGCATGTGCAGATGGTCAGTGTCTTGCCCTTTTTAAGGGCTTGCTGATGTGCCTGGGTTGTGGATATTGATTCTTGCTGACTTTGGGGTGGAGATCTTCACGCACGGCTCTTGTTAGGGTCAGAATTTATTTATTTTTCATGCTTCTAGGCAGGCAGACAGGCAGAAGGCGAGACAAAAGTTTCTGCAAGTCTTCTCAAATGTTTTCCGCTCTGGGCAAGAGGCTTCCAAGGCAGCATATACAAGGCTGAGGTAGCTGTTAATACAAGGAACCTCTTGCTGTGTGTGAACATGAAGAACACATTGAAATTGTGGTCTAACAAGATGAGAACAGCTTGAAGGGTGTCTCTTAGGCTTGAGGGAACGATACGGAGAAATCAATGGGATATTAGCAACTTCATAATGAAAGCTTTATACAGGAATGGAAAACTTAGCTTTCGGCTTTGCACAGAAAAGAGACTGTGGTACTGCTGCAGAGCCATTGCTGTGCACAGGAGACTACAGACTCCGGTTTGCCTGGCTGTACCCTCTCAGGGGAGCTATTAACACTGCTGTGGGTTCTCTGACAAGAAAAACGGGGGACCCGGAGAGATAAAAGAAGTTGCAAAACCTGCGAGGAGGTAACGGAGCAGTTTTAAGGGTCCCCATAATAACATTTTGTCTCATCTGTGGGACATGGCTTGGAAGGAAAATTTGTGGTGTTAATATAGCAGTGCTTTTTGTGTTGTTTGTTCTGGTGCCTGTGGAAGACTTGGCGTGCTACAGCAGATGGGGGTGGCTGTGGCAGTTGTTTTTAATGAAGGTGGAGGAAAATGTAGCGAGGACCAGCTTGAACAGGGTCATTTCCACGCTGGTCAGCAGTGAGTGGCTGATGGGTAGAACGGGGCTGGCAAGCTTCAAGCAGATCAAAAGCTATCGAGGCAGTAAAATCAGAAACGTTTCCTGTACCTTAAAATGCTCAACTAGTGTCAGTAGGAGCTAATGTAAATAACGAAGTGAGTACGGGGCTCCTCAGGCACTTTTCAGCCCTACGTCTGCAGGTGCCTTACAAGAGAGATGAGAAAGGAGGCTCAGCTGTGATTTATGCAGCTCTCTCGACACCAGCTTCTTCCTGTGACTGTGCTAAAGGAGGTGAGCTGGACGCAGGACCTGTCAGCTGTGGTAATGTTGTCCTCTGCTATGTTTGCTCATTGCTCTGTCTCTGTGGGAGACCTTGCTGGGGCTGGGAAAAGTCTCCTTGTGTTCCTGGGTGTAGCGTGGCACCAGCAGCGCTGCGTAGGTGGTGTCTAACACAGCTAAGCAACCGTAGGATGCCGAAATGCCTCCAAGGGCAGCGGTAGTGAATGGAGGCTCCCTGAGTGCCAGGAGGTACGAGGAGCTGTGGCAGAGGGAAGAGTTGGCTGGGGGAAAAGGGGAGTAATTTCCCTGCACCAGGATGTTGAGGGAATTCCTATTTGCAGGAAATTAGCAAGGATTGAGTTGTTTAAAAAGGAAGTAATGGACCAAAGGAAGAAACCTGGGTGTTGTAAACCAGTAGGACTGGGAACGGTTCATCCGAGGGCCCTGAAGTAAATAACGTGTGAAATAGCAGCAGGTGTTAACATGAAAGGGACAGCTCTTCCTCCTCGCTGGGAAGTTTTCAAGGCAGGAACCCAGGTGGTCAAAGGGAACTGCCAGGTACAACAGGAGTGTTTTTTGCCACGTGTCATGGTTTAACTCCAGCTGGCAGCTCAGCGCCACCCAGCTGCTTGCTCGGTCCCCCCCGGTTGGGATGGGGGAGAGAATCGGAAGGCTAAAAGTGAGAAAATTCATGGGTTGAGATAAAAAAAGTTTAATAGGTAAAGCGAAGCAAACCGAGGAATTCATTCCCTGCTTCCCATGGGCAGGCAGGTGCTCGGCCATCTCCAGGACAGCAGCGCTCCGTCGCCCGTAACGGTGACTCGGGAAGACAAATGCCTACCTCCGAACGTCCCCCCCTTCCTTCTCCTTCCCCCCAGCTCTACACGCCGAGCGCGACGCCGTATGGCGTGGGACATCCCTTGGTCAGCCGGGGTCGGCCGTCCCGGCCGTGTCCCCCCCCCAGCTCCTCGTGCCCCCAGCTTGCTCCCTGCCGGGGCGAGAGGCAGAAACGGCCTTGCCTCGGCGCAAGCACTGCTCAGCAATGACTAAAACATCCCTGTGTTGTCGACACTGATTTCAGCACACACCCCAAACACAGCCTCATACTGGCTGCTATGAAGAAAATTAACTCTACCCCAGCCAAAAGCAGGACACCACGCGATGCCTTTACAGAAATCAGACCTGAGGAAGAGCTAGGATATCGGGCAGGTGAGTTGTGCTTCTGTTGTGTGCCAGCTGGGGCTCAAATTATCGCTCAAATGTTTGGATGGTTTTAACCTTGGGGGTCAAATTGCCATAGCTTATATGAAGAGGATGGGTGTGCAGTAGGGAAACTTACCTTCCTAATGCTGCTTGCAGTTTGGAAGGCTAATAAAACGGGGAACTGAAAATGTACCGATGGACCTCATTTATTTGGATTTTTAATTAGATCCACCCAAAAGAGACTATTTTAGGAAATAAATAGCAGAATGTGGGCAATAAATAACTGTAGGGTAAGGGGCAAAGTTTGGTGCTGGCTTTCCTAGTTAAGCTGTAGAAAATAGAAGTGTGATGGAGGAGTGCTGATTGGAGCAACGATAGGTGATTATGTGAAGGTTCTTCACGCTGGGGCTAGGCTTATTTATTATCTTTAATGATTTGGAGGTGGAAACGGATCAGAGCTGGGTTGCAGAGAGCAAGCGTGCCAACAAAAAGTGTTTGCTTTTGCTGCTAAACATTTGGAAGAATTAAGAGGCAAGGTTGCTGGATTTGAGCGTGCCAGTGGTTTGGTCTGTGTAGCGGCCGTCAGGGTGTAACTCAGACTTGAGTGTTAACAAGCACGTGAAAACGGAAAAACCCGAGCGAATCTTTTCCTAACGATGTAGCCAGCAGTGCTTCTGTGGGACCCTACCAGGAGAAGGTGCAAGGTGCGAAGTGGTACGTGCGGCTCGTGTGTGGGGCTCACAAGGCCCAATGGCTGCGTGGGGGCACCGCTGGCGAAGGGGAGCCCCAGGAGATACTCTGGTCTGGCAAACAGCGCTCTCCATCCCGGGCACTGTGTGGTCCAGGGGCTCTGTGGGGAGCAGTGTCTGCAGCGACAGTCAGCTCTTCCCAAAGCCTCTCACGTCAGACCAAGGATTCATTGCTCCTGGGGCCAGGGTGCTGCTCTGGCTGGAGCAGGGGCTGTGGGCATCCAGCCTGTGCCGGCATCCAGTTGGACTGGCTGGCTTTAAAATGAATCATGGGGAACTTTGCTGAGTCCTGGTGAGCTCCTCCCTGTCTGTCTAGTGGGACCTTCCCCTGGATTTTCCAAGGGGATGGGTACCACGTTACTGACTTATCAGGGAAGAAGGAGCCAAGATGTAAGCTGTCCACCTACATGGGTGATTCCTACCCAGATCCACGGTGCCTCTTACCCAGAGAGTTGGGAAGTGTTCGCAGTGTTTGAAGGGGAGTGTTACTGTTAAGTGTCTGAAGTGCAGTTTTTGAAGAGGCTGTGGTCTCACGGTGGTGGGAGGGAGATCAGAGCCCGGAGGGTTCGTGTTTCTGCTTGATTGCAAATCCCTGAGCCAGGTCTCAGTCAGGTGGCAGGGTAACAATATTTATTCTGACCATCCTTTGCATGGAAGCGGCTGCATAATGCAATACCAATGCAATACCCAAGCAATGTCTCAACTGAGCACCCGGTGAGCCATCCAGCACAAGGGGATTTTCATCTCTGCTGAGATCTCCTGGCTTCAAAGTCTGCAGAATTTATTTGCATCCTTCATGAGGGAAAGAGCCAGGCATACGATTTTTCCTTAGTCTCCCTGTTCCCCCCCCCCCTTCCCCACTTGCTTTTCAGTTTGTTTATTTGGTTAGCTCAGCATCAGCACAATGATGTGGAAATAAAGCAAAGGAGCTTCGTCTCGGCCTTATTGCATATGCATAAATGAGAGAAATAGATCATGCTGGCAATCCCTATCTAGGCTACAGTTAATGGAAATTCTTCTGTGACCTTATAAACCCAGCTTTGCAAGGGTTTATAATGAGTTTGCAAAAATTCATTCTGGGCACAAACAAGTCATCTGAGGTCTTAGACCCTGTGAGCACAAAGTAATAATAATACTGATTTCCCACCCACTCAGGCATGTGCTCAGATCCTTAAAGATTTTGCTATTTTTAAAAAGCAGGTTTTTTCCTTTCTGGGACTGTCATGATGTGTGCGCGCCAGGGGGGGAGGAGGGTGACTGGTGGCGAACAGCTCGCTCTGCGCAGCGTAATGCCAGTTCCCCTGCATCGCCTCCCTTGGGAGAGTCACGGTGGGTCCTTCCCGTGGCTCGAGCTGAAGCCGTTTACGTCATTAACGTTGCAGACTGATGAGCTGTGTGATCGCACCTCAGCTGTTTCAGCAGAAAATCGGCTCCTTCTACATGATCGTGGCTCTGCACCCTTCTCTCCCCTTCCTACACGGACATCTGAATCCGATATCAAAGATAGTCTGGGCCTGATCAGGAGGGGATGGATTGTTAAAAATCCCTGCAACATTTTGTTCCGTCTTAACATTTTTTTTAACTTTTTGCTGAAAATGAGAGAGTTTTTGGTTCAGTGACAGAAGTTGACGTTTTTCTGAAGAATGCATTGCATTTTGATGCCGAGGGTTCTTTTAATGGCTCTCTGGCCCTGGTCGGAGACGGAGGGATCGGAAGGCTTGTTGTCACTGATGTTTGAGTCTAGTGGGATTCGTGTTGGGTATCAGCCCTGTGCTTTCTCTTTACGTCTATGATGAAGCAGAAAATTTCTCTGCTCTTAACGTGGCTCGTCTCAGGTGAAGTGGCAAGGCTGGGAAGTAACCGAGCCACGGGCAGAGCCTGCCTGCAAACACGCTAGTGCAGTACAGTACTGCTAGTACACAGTTCATCGAAACCAGTGCTGATACGCAAACCGTTACATGTGCCAAATCTGCTTTTGTTTTACCCAAAATGTTGATCAAAATATATTTTACTCTACCCATACTCATTGTTTGCCCTTGCACTTTTCTTGTTTGATCTCTGCTTATTTTCCATTTTTGCTCCACCTTGTGTGTGATCTGGTAACATCTGGTGTTAAAAGATTGTATGTGTGCATGGACAGCTTTGAAAGCAGGCTATCACATCTCTTTTTAGGCTGAAAAACGTTTGGGGCAGAGACTGTGCTAATGTTCACAGAGCATCTGGTCCTCTCCAGGTCCAATTCATCACTGTCTTGCAGTTTGCATTATTGTTCACACCAAGGGAAAGTGGGTGTGAAGCTGGAATAATAATGTTTCACACGTGCTTTGCATTGGTTTTGATATCCAACAGCATTTTAACCTGTCAGAAAAGACATAAGAAATGGGGTAGTTGGAGGCTGAAAACACAGTCTACAAATAACACGTTAATTACTCTCACCGAGAAGATGACCCCTGTGCTCGATCCTGTATCAATGGCAAATTTAAAATCAAGATGGGATTTTTAGATTCTAACCGAAGGGTTCAAGTCATCGCACAGGAACTAGCGCGTGAGGGCCTGTGGCAGGCAGCAGCAGAGCTCAGCGCCGTGCTTCCCCCAGCCTCAGCCTTCTCACGTTGTGCAGATCTTCCACACGTAACTTCAGCACGGCTGGGCAACAGTGGTGTTTTCCTGAGTCTGCAGAGAGCCCCGAACGATATTTCTGTAGCATCGTATGCCCTGCTCGTTTAAAAAGGGCTTGGTGGGAATACTAGTCATTAAATGTTGGATGTCAGCGTTGTTGTTTCTTTAATGAAACCTAATGGCATAAACACCGAAAGCATTTAATGCTACATGGTGTATCTGAAGTTTTGTGTTTGGGAAACAGGGCCTTTTGGTATTATGGTAGTTGGACTTCCCAAGGGTCTTTAAGGAGACATGTCTTTCAGTGATTTGGACTGACAAGCCTTTTATTCTGTTCCTGCTGAGTGTTAAATAAGATTTAAGTCTCCTCAGTCACTATTTAGTTATTGAAGAACATCACAGCCAACACAAATGCAAACAAAACTGTCTGGATGTTTGTTTATGCAACAGATCATTAGAAAGTCTGTAGGAAAAAAAAATGTTCTGGTCTGTTAGATAATTAATCTGCATTTTAAGAATTGTCTAAAGACATATTTGCCAGCTAGTCCATTGAGCCGTTGCTCATCTAGTCAATAATCGCCATATTTAATAGTCCCTAAGAATGTATTTCCATAATGTGCTGTGAACAGTTGAGAAATCTGCATCTTTTTTGTCTTAAGATGTCAGTGCTTGCACATTTTCTGTGACAAATTTTTTTCTGACTGTTGGTGAAAAATCCAGACACATTAGCTTCCAACTGGTAGGCCTGGGGATAGAGAGAGTGAAGGCTTCTTAAAGCAAACCCCTGGGTCCAGATCCCTTCAAATGCTGGATGAGTTTGCAATTTCAGTTTGCATCAGCTGCCAGTGTCGTGGCGTGAGCCTGCAACGTGCTGGCAGCGTTGCCCAAAATGCACCTTGTGGCTAGTGGGCATGGGGAGAGGGGCTCTTCTGGCTCTCAAAGGCCCCGGCTCCTTGTCCCATAGGTGTCGGAGAAGCAGGAGCATCTCTCTGGAAGGAAGATCTGAGGGGTATGTCTTGAGCTGCGTGGTAGGGGTAGCTCTGTTGGGAGGGGTGTGAAATGCTGTAGTCTTTGTGTGGTGGATTTATTCTGGCAGGAGCCTGGAGCGCAGATATCCTGGCACTGCTTGGCTTTGACTGATGGAGCTTGTTTGGCTCCTGGGAGCTGGCTTTACTGCAGTAGCACAAAGCACGGCTTGGGACCTGCGGCTGTGTCTGGGCAATGAATGCCCTGTTTCTGCCTGGGAACCTGACAGCAGGCAAGTTCACTCATGGATGGTGGACCAGGCTCTGGTTTTGGGGTGTCTGCAGCATAACCAGCTACCTGTGTCGTCTGAGCCAAGGTAACCCGTGTTCCCGTTCTGTGACAAATGTGAGGGTTTGAGAAAAGGCGTGAATTTTAGTCAAGTTATCTTGCATTTATAGTGGAAAAAGGGTAAATGTACAGACAGCTCTTGCAGCACGGCTGGCGTGTGATAACTTGCTAATCCACATTACCGAGAGCAGGGAGTAAAAGCCACACATGGAGAGAGGAACCCCCAGAAGTCGCCGCGTCAAGGTGAGAAGCTGGAGCTTAATTTCATTATCTTATCAATAACTAGCTGGTCTTGTGCTGTGTTGTAAATTCTCAGGAGTGTTAATGCTGTCTTTGGCTGTCTAAGCAAAGAAATAATGAATACAAGTAGGAAGAGCGTTGTGTGCAGTCATGGTATCTATACCTTAAAAATGATGTTGGCAAACTGGTGAGAGATAAGAGAAGAGCTACAAGGATGATGTGAGGTCTGTAAAGCATGCTGGAGAGAGAGACTGAAGCTCAGTCTGTTTCTTTTAACAGAGAGGTTAAGGGTGATTTGATTATTGTCTGTGAGTACTTAACCAGGGGAAGAGACTTCTGCTAGCCAAAGGTACGAAGGCAGGACATGGTTCTGTGGCTGGATGCTCAAGCTAAATAAATTCAGATGAGAAAAAGGCATGTTTTATTTTTGTAGTGCTTTATATTTAAGCACAGGAGCAAATTACCCAGGACTTGGTACATTTGCTGTTTTTAAATTGAAACAATACATCTTGCGGAGTTCCTTTAGGTCAACTGCAGTCTGTGGAGGCTTGGTGTGGGAAAACTCAGCTTGAGTCAGTAACAAGTAAAACAAGGTTTTCAAAACGGTCATTATTGTCCTTCAAATCTTTCAGTTACGCCATGAATGTCTTCTTTTTTCTTTCTTTCTTTTTTTTTTTTTTTTTTTGAGA
>VZTL01033760.1:0-15839 GCA_013400535.1 Scopus umbretta | reverse complement strand
TTTTTTTTTTTTTTTTGAGAGGGCCAGGGAGGGCAAAATCCAGCGGGGCTTTGGGCTGTAGTTTAGAAGGGATTGGGTTGGTGTCAGCTGGGCCCGTTTCTAGGTCTTGGCCAGAAGCTCAGGCCATAACAGCACGGTGCTGGGGGTCCTAGTATGCACTAAACTGTCACCCTTGCTGAGGTTCTGTTTGTGAGGATGACTCCTTTGTTTGAACAATTAAAGAATCTTCCCACTGCTGTTAGGACAGGAACAGGCAGCATAAGCTTTGTCTAAAATCTGACCTGTTTCTACCATGACTTTACAGCTGAGACTTGAAATGTCTTGGCCAGAGTTGCTCCCTGTGGAGGACAGAAGGTGGCTAGAAATCTGCAGTTACCACTGTAGGGCACTCGGGATGAATGGAGCCATATATTTACTGTGTGAGGCAGGGAAGTTCTGTTCCTTTGGACAATGATGTCGAGCAGAGTCCCAGAGTTTCCTGTGCATGAAATTTCAGTACAGTTCTTTCACCCCTGGGCTGCCTCTCTTCCTTCCCTGACTGACTTGGCCAGCAAGTTTCCTCCCTCTTCCCCTGCCCCTTTCCCTGGTTTTCTTCCATCGGAGAAAGCTGGTGTTCGGACAGGCGCAGGGTGGCTGAAGGGGTTCTGCTTTCATCAGACCCGCTTTCCTCTTACTCTTCTGTGAGGCACACCAACCTCCAAAGCCTTCAGCATGTGCCTGCACGGAAACAAAGGATGCTGCAACCACAAATCCCTTATGCCACCACCTGAGACATGTTCAGCAAACTCAGAGAGGGAGATTAAGAGGCATCATTACCATTCGGTTGGTGGCCGGCGTGTTAATTAGGGCACAGGGTATGCTCAGGAAGGTTACTTTCACCTAATACCTAGCTCCTCGCCACCTTTAAAGCCGCAAAGCAAGGCAGAAGCGGAAAAGGAGCAATGGCAGGAAAACGCAGTGAAACATCCCACCTTGCAACGAAGTGCGTTTCACAAGTGATTGTGGCAGGGGGGTGGCCAAGTCTGTGTCTCCAAGCTGTTGAGCCAGTGCCCTCTTGTAGGACTGTTGCTGCCTTCCCTTTCTAGTGGGAAGGTGTTGCCAGGTGGTTGTCTTGCAGCCTTGTCTCCTCTCCTTCCACCTCTTTCACTCAGCTCTTGGCAGAACCAAAGGGTATTTCCTTTCAAATGGTGGCATCTGCATTTTTTTATTTCAATTTTTGATGTTGGTGCATTGAAGAAAATTAAATTAGGGTTGTATCAGTACAAGGGAGAGATTACCATTTGCAAAAACACATTTTGCTTAAGTTAGTAATATTGTAATTGTTAATTGAGTGTTCATTGTCTGTCACTACCTTGATGTAATCTGTTACTCTCCTTTTAGGTGGATGGCCTACCACTGATTAAATAGTATAGCTGCTCTTGCACCACTTAACTGTCTTGACTGTTCGTGTTCTCTCCCCCAGTGATTCCATTTTACCAGCGGTATAATTAGCACCATCTCCTCCTCTTTGGAGTGATCTCAGCCTGCATGCCCTCCTTGTTCTCTCCCAAGTACCTTTAATGCACCTAATACTTCAGGGTTTGTAAGTGGCCTGAGACAAGAATTTAAGCAGCAGATGCATTTGAAGTCAGTCCAGGAGCTGTTGTCTGTATGGATTTAGGGTCTGAGTTTCCCCAGAAATTGCTTCATTTGTTAGAGGTTCTTTGTTGCTGAAGGTTCAATTATGGAAGTGAATAGTGTTTTATGGGAATGGAGCGGGGGGGAAACCAAAACCTAGCTCTTTGATGGCATCTTTCACATAAATGGCTCCATAGTCAGGTAATCATGGACAAGTCGTTCAGGGTAACTGGTGTGTAGCAATGAGGCTGTATGTGTGCTCATATAATGCTTTTCACTGGACACTTCACAAAGCCTTTTCCAGGGTTTCAGGGAAGCTCTTCAGGCTCCCTGGGGAGGTTGTGAGTGTACCGGTGTGGAAAGATTCCTGTGCAGGATACACATGCTGGTAAGCAAAGACAAGGGCTGGTGCGGCAGCTTGGCTGAGCCCTTGCGCAGCGCGTTGGCAGCAGGGCCAGAGCAGATGCAGCAGGCAGGAGAGCAGGAGGGTTTGTCCTAGCACCTGGATCCACAAGTCCTTGAGTCCACCGCGTGCTGCTGTAACACAAGACGGGGAGCTGGCAGGACATTCCAGTAGTCCCCTGCACTAAATGATGCTCCTCTCCTGTATCCACTGTGTGATCCAATGTGTCCGAAGTAATTGCATTTTTCCTCAAAGAATGAGACTCGTGGCATAACGTGGTGCGGTTTTTCATATTCAATTATTTCTTCTTTGCCAGATTTTGCAGGAAATCTTCAAGATTTGCAGTGGGCTTTCCTGAAGCCATGGGCTGATCTTTAAGGTGTTTCTTCTGTGTGTTTGGTGGACTCGAGCACTTTTGAAAGATTAATTAACCCTAGGTGAGAGACTATGATTTAGCATTTATATAGGGGAGGGGGCAATTAATATTCTTTTTGCCATGCTAATTATGTTTAAACTTTTGCTTTCAGTTTATCTGACTTGGAATATCTTCTAAATAGTACAATTGATAGAACAATTTATTTAGATGATAAGTTAGGAGGGTATTGCTTATACACCCAGAACACAATATTTTCAATCGCATCTTCATTGCATTGGTAAGAAAAAAATTATTTTTGTATCTTGACATGTTTATCCTTTTGAGACTGAGTCAATTGTCATATTGTATAAGAATTCGCTCTATAGCTCTAAGGTCTCTGGGAATATCATCATGTCAAGAGGAAAATCCTGCAGGGTTTATTCCACCTGTTATAAAGTTGGGAGGATAGCACAAGTTAAGAGATATCTGCAGGTGGCATTCAGGAATAGGGAAATGACTTAATGAAGGTGTGGTGTTAAAATGTGTAAGTTAGAACCCAGCAAGTTCCATGGAAAAGCTTTCATGGGGAAGCCAATTTGTCCTCAAGTACTTTCTTCGTTTAGCCTACTTCAATTTCGTGAGCGTAGCCATGTAGACAAAATCGTAGAGGGACTGGGGATTACCCAGTCAGCCTGTCTGCCAATTTATTATTGCACTATTAATGTCAGCCCTCCCGATAGCAGTGACGGCTCTGGCCACCCTGGGCCTCTGGGGGCTTTGCCGTAGGCTCTGAGCAGAAGATGGTTTGCTGCTGGGTGGTCCTGAGAGTCCCTGTGTGCTCCCTGATTGCTCTCCCTCCCTCTCTGGCTCCCAAATTGAGGTGCAGGTGACTTCCCCCCTTGCAGTGCATCAGGGCTGGCAGAGCCTTGCCGATGTGTCCAAGAGCAGTGCTACGGAGTGGCTCTGTGCATCCTGCTGACATCTCCTTTCAGCTGTCCTGCAGACACAGGCAAGGAAGGGGGGACTCCTTACAGGACTGTAGGCTCCTAAATCCCTCGTCACAACGACATTTCTTCAGCTTCTCTTTCCATTGCGCTGAACTTTTGGCTTCCTCTTGGTGGTCTTCCTCCAGAGGGTGCAGGGCCAGGAGGGCTGCTGGAAAACAATGCAAGTGACTGTTCAGGTGGGCATTCGCATCACTGTCTGTCACTGTTGCAACGATGATGAGCTCGATCAGTCCAAATATTGATCGGTGTCCTCTGAGAATGGGTCCTTGTATGAGATTACCTGGACTGCAGAACAGGAGTGCTGCCACTTCCCAAAAAGGCCCTGAAAAAGCAGATCTACTTAGAAACAAGCCATGAATTCAGCCTTCTTTATCTTTCGTGCCCAGAATGTATTCTGGTGCCCACCTCCTCTTCGCTCCGCAGTTACGTCCCGACGCCGCCGGCCTCATTTGGGAAAGTGCCGTGGCACAGGGTGCGAGGGGACAGGCCGTGCCAGTGCCGTGCCTGCGGTGGGCTCAGGTGGGCTGAGCCGGTAGCGTGGGGAAGGCAGATATGGCAGTGCGCATGCATGGCGAGCTTGGCAAGACTGGGAAGAAACCGGTGGCTGGGCGGCTAAAGCTTCAAAGAGAAAACAGTGCCGTGTTTTTTTATTATTTTATTTTTATTATTAATGTCGCCTATTTGGTTTTTGGCGGTGTGCGGCTTTCGACTTTTCTTCAGGGCCACGAGAACCAGAAACTTGCTTTCCACCAGCCTGTTAAAATGAAGGTGGAGATTCTCTGGCAAACTCTTGAGCTGGGGATCCGGGTCTTTTAGCAATATATCAGAAATCATGAGTTGAATGATCAAATCGGCTTTGGCTTAAAGCTCTTTATAGCCCTTAGCTGAGGTAATTGATGGAATTTCTGCATTGCTAGCAGTGGTCTGCAGGGTTCATCCTCCTGCGAATTACAGCAGTTTGGATTGTTCTCCTCTCTGTGCTGGTAGATTTGCTGGTTGTTTGGTAGAGGGCACTGTACTGGAAAGCCTCACCTCACTTCTCTCTGCGTGCAAAGCATGGACAAGACTGTGCGCCTGGAATGTGGTGGATAAAGATGGGTTGATGCTACAAGAGGTGGAAATACTGTTCTGAAAGTACAACTCAAAGCAGTTTTCTTCTTGACTGTGTGTTGAGCAATTTTCCAGTCACAGCAACAAAAATATCTGAGTCCCATTTGCAGACACTGGTGTTAATACAGTGCAGCTGATATGCTCCATTTGCTTGCATAAATGCAGCTTTTAAAGCTGTCACATACGCTAGATAGAGCCACTACCCCTCACCTGCTTCTTCTTGGAATGGCAACGGTTAGAAGGGATTCCCAAGACAATGGAGACGATGGTTGTATCTATGCATTTGTGCATATGTCAGGACTAGAAAACCACCATTTCCAAGCTGGTGTGTATAGCAACACTTCAGACGAAATGCTCAAAATGCAGTTATACAGATGGAATTTTTGAGCTATATACCTTGGCTCAAGCGCTCCTGCTTCTGTAGCTTTGTTTACATGCAGGTTTTGTGCTGGCTTTTGATTTTCCCGTTATTGAGGTTGTTATGTTTTTATAGTGTTGCATTACTCATTAGTTCCCTTTATTCCTTTCAAGTTTGGCAGCCATGACTAATGAAGAGTTTTGCTGCAGCCCTTTTATGGAGTGGAGACTCAAGCTGGGTTAAGGAGAGCCTTTTCTTTTCCTTTCCCACCACCAAAATTTGATACTGAAGAGCTGGTGCTTTCAGTAGCAAGCTGCAAGCTGAGAAGTTGTGACTCCTTTCTCCCTCCGCAGCCAGCCCAGGAGGGGATAATTCAGGAGTCCTGGTGTGGTATCTCCAGTTTGCATGTGGCGTGCTGCGGGCTGCTCTTTCTAGTCAGACTAGCGCATCCCTTGGTAAAGTACCATCCCCATGTTCTATCCTGGGAGTCCCTGACCGAGTGAGAGCTGTGTTTTATGGCACCGTTAGGACTCATGATGGAGGGCAGAGGTCTGAGAAAATGTGCTACCTTTTCCTGGAGCAGTGGCAAGAGGGTTTCTGGGTCATTTTATTTCCATTACTGGGGTGTTTGTGCTTTAATGAAGAGCTCCAATCTGGTAAAGAAATCGGTCTTTTTCGTGGTGAAGGGATGAACTTTTGTTCAATTGAAAATCTGAAGTATTGCACCTGTCAGTGGCTGACTTGGCTTTGCAGTGCGAGGGTCATTATCTCGGGATGCCTTTGGTGTTACTGCATGTTCTCCCTGTTCCCAGCATAGCTAATGACGTATCTGGGATCATTTAATGCAAACGCTATTGGTGTTTTCTGTCTAGCAGTGGCCACAGTCATGAGCACTGGCCCTGAACATTTTGGCAAAGTCAAACACAGGAACCTACACCTGTGTCCGGGACAGTTGAGTTATTTCTGCTTCGCTGCTGAGTCGGTGACAGAATTTTTCTCTTTCTCTGCCTCTCTTATGCAGGGCTTTGTCTTCCACACCAAGCAGCTCAGCAGATGACCTGGAGTCTGTTAGGCCATCTGTTTGGGTCACGTCCCCATGCCCCCAACTTTTCCTGGTTGAACTGATGCTTTCTTGGCACCATGTATTTCTGAAGTCGGTCAGCCCTGGGGATGCTCCTGGAGAGGGGAATAGGATGTGAGCAACAAAAAAGGAGGAGGAAGTTAACAGTACTTTAAATACGAATAACTCTCCCCTGCTGCTTTGCCCGAACAGCTCTGCCTTGCCTGTCATGGTGATATTGTTTCTGCAGGCAACCCCTCTTGGTCTGATGGGAGCACCGGAGTCGAGGTCCTTCCCAGTGACCCAGAATCACAATCTGTTGAGCTGGTTGAGCAGCAAGAAAGTGGCAACAGCTGTCTTTTTGCTGGAGGTGGTGTGCCTTCAGATGGCAGAGTAGAACATTTTGTACTAGAGGTACCTTGAACAGTAGGCCCTGGACTAAAATTTGGGCATTTTCTTGCAGTTGGAAGACATTGAATTTTTGATGGAGACAGTGGAGAAGGAGAAAAAGATGGACAGTTGTTTGTTCAGTGTTTGATGCCTGTGGACTGGGGAAGGCGAGCAAGCAGAAGACACGGAGGTGTGAATGTGGCTAGTGCCACAGCACTGGCCACTCTGCAGAGCTGTGAAAAACGTACTGCCTTTAGATGAGGGGATTATCCTTACCCCTTTTCTTTACAAAGGCATTGCAGGAGGGTGCAGTGATCTTCCCGGGACAAAATGAAAAACCCTGGGGCAGAACTGAGAGCTGAATGTGCATCTCCTGATCTGTCAAAATTAGCCCTGGCCATCCCACAAACCTGCGATGAAAACTCCCAGCCCCCTGCTGTAAACATGAAGTCACCACTGTGAAATTAAATTTTTATGCATGTTTCTTCTGCCAGCCTTTGGCTAATTTTATTTAATTTTTTTTCCCCTGTACCTCCTTCTCTCTATGTCACGTATAGCCTGTCTAACAAGAACTGCATAATAGACTTTTAAAGGCCACTCAGTGATGCAAAGTTAAAAGTGCAGAGAAGACACAGCGAGACAAAGCAGAGGAGCTTGCACAGGGACAGGGAAGATACGAGGCTCATATCTAATCTCCAAGAGCCTCCTGTAGTAGAGGTGAGTGTAGGAGGGCCCCATGGGAGCAGGTGATAAACTGTGCCTAGGAGGGCTGTGATTACTGCTTTGCATGTGTAGCACGCTCACTCTGGGTGGCCCTGTGTGCATCCATCCTGTATTCTGGCTTTTTAAACTTTCTTGTAATTGAGGGGGGCTGTGGTTGTCACAAGCATCCCACAGAGCAGGAGCTCTCCTCTTTTCAAAGCCAAGGCGTGCTGATAAATATGGAGCCAAGTGTCCGTTTACAGGTCGAAGAGGCTCGGGGATGGGAAAAAGGAGCCATGTCCGCAGGTAGGGCTTGGTTGTGCACAAGGGCTGGTTCCTGGCTGTCACTGTGAAAACCTGAATCTGGCTAGAGAAGCGACATCCCAGAAAAAGCTTGCTGAATAGGAGTGACCTTCTCAGCTGACTGTAAATGCCTTCTGGCTGCTTGTTGTCTGTCTCACTAGCTGCTTCATGCACACCAGCTCTAGCAGCCAAATTGAATGACCTAACCCTGAGTGAGATGGGCTACAACAGCACAGGGCTGAGCAAAGCCAGAGTCTCTCTATATAAAGTCTTTAGCTTTGGTGGAGACTGGAAAGATCCCCTTCACCACTTTGATTCTGGCGTAGCATCAGCTTGGTTAGAGGTAGAGGCCAAGCATGCATGGCCAGGCTGTGGGAACCTCTGAAATGGGCTGGATGTGCATAAGATCCTCCTTTGGTCCTCAGCAAAGAAATCCAGCCCTGCTTCTTGCTCTTTCTCTCCTGCACGTGCAAGCGGTCCTTGAAGTCCTGATTCAGAAAAGCGCATGAGCAGGTGAGTTCAGGTGCTATCTTTGAATATCTTTTCTGAACAGGGAAGCTCTTTTGAACTGGGCCATGAATCCATGAGCTTTTCTGGGCAGAAGCTGTCCTGTAGCTGCAAACCACCTACAACCAGAGCACTCTGAGCACTGGTGAGGGACTCTGGTTGCATGGGATCCCAGTACAAAGGATTAAAAGGTTGAATAAAAACTACATTCAGTTTTAGAATACCTCTATGAACTTCAGTTTTATAATGATAGTCAACCTGGGTTCACTAACGCTTGTGATATGCTTCAGGGTCATGGCATGTTAGGGTTAGGAACAGCAAGTGCTGCACGTGGATACTGTTTCAGATAGTCTTTCACTCCATCTTCAAAGAACAATGGATATATGTAGGCATAAAGGATGTTTTCTTTGTGAGAATTTGGATCTGTGTGACCCTATGTCACCCTTCTTTGCTGTGGAAACTGGTAGCTTTGGACTAGCAGTCATTACTTAATTAGGTGTTAACTATTAAAAGTTTCAAATACACTTCCTATCCTTAAAAAAAAAAAAAGGCAGTGGAAAACAGATTGGGATGATTTTTTTTTTAATTAAGGGAAGCTGTTGACTTGTGTACTTGGATGTTCCCACCGAGGTGACTAGCTTTTAAGTTTTAATTCACTGCACCTCTTTTGTTCACTTTTTTCCAGATTCTCTTACTGAACTTTGCCCTGTGGGTGGAACTGGTGCTAGCCTTGTTAGAGAATCTAAAGCCTCTAATTGTTGGAGAAGTGGCTTTCAGCAGATGAGAATTATCAAGCCAGCTGTTCTGTATGTGTTGGCTCCCCCCCCCCAGGTGTGGATGCATCTACTTAATTTAAACAACAGGGAGCATGTAAATGTGGCTTGATTGGTGTGTCTGCATTACTGTAGGTCTGGTCTAGCAGAATGAGGTGTACTTGCGTGTGTGTATGTTTTCAGGTCGTTATATCCACTCCTGTCCAAGGGAGTTCAGAATTGTTTTGTATTTGGGGTATTGTTATTTTGCAACTGAAATGAAGTTAACACAGAATTTTTTTTAAAGGCACAGAGTAACATGGAGCCGCCGGGAGCAGTTAGTCAGTGAATACGAAAAAGCACAAGCCCTAATGATGACAGGGAATAGTTCTTTATGGGATCTGGGAGCAAAAAGCAGGGAACAAATGGATACAGCCTGCAGAGGCACAGGATGGAATTCATCAGGGAAACAGGGCTTGTAAATAATTGCATATGCAGTTGTTAATGTCTCAGGTGATTAGTTAGGGCCTGCTGTCCCATTCTTCTTGGGCAAAGTGCCTGGAAGAAGGAAAAAGAAGGTTGCATGGGCTAAAGAGAGATAAAGAAACAACACAAAGGGCGTAACAGCATTATAGAGTAGTCTGGAAGAATGAAAAAGAGGAGGAAAGTATTATAATGGAGGCATCTATCTGGATTCTAGCTATTTGCAGCTGAGCAGCTATTGGCGAGATGTTTGGTGTATGTGTGTGAAAGCAAGCCTCTGGCACGTAAAATGGGGAGCGCAGTTTGCTGCCTCGTTTTCTTTACCCGTTTGTCTATGAAAATGGTAAGTTTTTGAGTCCCACAGTCCTTGCAGTGTGGGGCATAGGAAAGCCAGGCAGGAGAAGGCAGGACTGACTGATTTAGGAGCGTTATTGAGATATTGTCTAGCAGCACGGTGCCTGGTGTCTGCTGCAGGATGCTGGTGGGTGCCCTCCCTGTCCTTAAAGCATGACACAGCCATGGTTGCTGGGAGGCTGCTACAAATGAGCAGGACAAGCTGAACGGCTAGAGCAATCCTGTAGGCTTGTGCAAAGGTGTCATTAAACAGAAGAGTGCTGCAAGGAGGTGGTGAGGGGCTGCACAAACAGCAAATACAGGAATGTGCGAGTACATGCTGAGGACTTGTTCTTGCTCCCACTGTGTCCTGTAAGGGAGCTCTGATGCAGTGGAAAATCCTGTTGCTGTTGTGGAGTTGGTTGGGCCCTGCTGAAGCTACGAGCGGCGCTGTGTTGGTGGCTGCACCTGAGCTCGGGGGCCATGGAGCCAGCCAAACTGTGGCATGAATCGCACGGTGCAGCTGGGTGCAGGCTGGGTTGTCTGTGTGCCCCTGGAGTTGTAGCGACCTGGTGTGGGATGCTTTGCTGGGGCCCAGAGACAGCCAAAGAAATCGCAGGGGGGACAGCGTAACGTTGCTTGGTGTTATGGGCCAGCCAAGGTTGAGGAGCACGGCTCTGCCCTGTGTCAGGGCACAGTGACCTCAACAGTCTTCAGTAGGGTCTGATGGGGAAGGGCAAGGACCACGGGCTGCCTTTGGGTGGCTGGGTATGATGGGTCAGCAAAGCAGTGCCATCTCTTCGCAGATGAGGTGCAGAGAGTTCATCATACAGTGCTTGTTTTGTGGTCTGTGGTGAAATAGAAAGGATGGCAGAAAGAAGCTGGGTTCTGTGCAGGACCACGCTCAAAACGGTCAAAGTCGGCTCTGGCTATGGGGATGGAGTACAGCTTGGGTCGGCAGAGTTGCATCCCTTTCAGAGCTGAGTGCGTAGAAGGAAGGGAGCATAGAGCTGGATCAACAAGGAAAATCTCTGTGCGTAAGGGAGGAGTTGGGAGCAGAGAGGCTGCTCAGCAGTTCTGCTTCAGCAACAGGTATGAGGTTGTGCCCATCTCATTTGCATTGTGGTTACTTGGAGAACTTTGCTTCTCTTACGTTTGCTTCCCAGCATGATCTGATTTTTTTAAGCACGAAAATAACTCTTGGACTGTTGCATATCTGAAGGTAACTAGCCTGTCTGAAACAGAAATGGATTCTTTGGGTGCCTGAATCTTGAGTCCTGGGGTCTGCCTTCTCTGTGGCCAGTGTTTAAGGGAAAATCAGGCCAGCGCCTTCAGACACTGGCTGTTTCTGCTTCAATTTTGGTTGCCAGTTTGAGACTCTAATACACAGAGCTCCTATTTGTGCTGTTGCTTTAGCTGTGCCATATGCATAGGCTTGGATGGTAATACAATGACAGCAAATTTTGAGCTGGGCTTGAAGAGGGCAGTTCAAATAAGATGGCCCATCAATTCTCTTCTGTAATGTTTGATTCATTAAAGCATGAGAACCTGCGGCCATCTCGGCACTGAACACATGCCCACAGGAATCAAAGAGAAACAATCTCAAAGAAAGGGAATGAACTCCTCTCAACAGCATAAATTGCAGCAAGAAAAATTGAGGCTGGACATCAGGAAACGTTGTTGAACAGTAAAAATAGTGAAGCACTAAAATAGATTGCTAAGGGAGTTTGCAGAGTATCTGTCACTGGAGATTTTAAAGAACAGATTAGACAAATGGCTTGGAAGGATTGAGCTTGTTGGATAGACAGGAGGACTAACAGAGCTCTTCATTCACTCCCCGTTTCCCACGGTTCCTCCACCAGTGCCAGGGCAGCCTGAACTGCCCCAGCGGTGGGCAGGGCCGCGGGTGCGTTTCTCCCTCTGCCTGGCTGAGGCGGCACAGGGAGCGCTTAACTTAACCTCTGCTTGGCGCAGTCTGGTTCTGGGGCATACAGACCCCTGGGGGCAGGGAATTAGGGGTTACCTTGCTTGCTTAGTGCCTTATTTTTAGCCTTCTGACCACTGAGGAGTCCGTGACAGGTATCAATAAGACATGAGCAGCGGCCCCGGGCTACTGCAGACTTAGGTTTAATTCATAGCTCTGCCAGAGACCTCTCACGTAACCTTGGGCAAATCACATTAACCTCTTGAACGTGGGCCAAATTTTAAGCAACAAGTAGAGGCATCAGTGTTAGGGACCTGCAATGAGTTATATTCTTTTACAGTCAATGGATGATTGAGATAGTGGTGATAAAGTCAAAAAGATCCTGACTTGTATCCCATGATTCCTGAGAATAAAAGCAGGACCAAACTTCACAGTAATAAACCAGATTTGCTCTGTATCAATACTTCTGCACCCCTTCTTGTACACACTGGGAGTGGTTTTGCTTCCTGTGATGTGCAGTCCTTTCTTTTCAAGCAGGTTTTATGTAAATTGAGATGGGTGTTATATGAAAACGTTATACCTCAAGACTTTCAGGGCCCCTGGAAGGGAACAGAAATACATTTGGAAAATTAAATATTTCTGTCAAAAGCATGATAAATCTTTTGCTGTTTAGGAAGGTGAGAAATTAAAATTGCAAAACAGGCAGCAAGGGAGCAAGTCAGTATGCGTGGCAGGGTTGGCTGGGTCTCCTGACTTCAGAGAGACTGTGTGAGGGAATCAGCAGAGAGGCAGAGCTCGTTCATATTCAGAGAAGTCTAAGAGCTCTGGTATCGCACAGCTATGGGCTTCGTTTGCATGTGTAGGATAACAGCAAGCTCTTACCATGCAGTGCTGAGCCTGCTTGTGTCTATAGTTATTTGACCTATGTATGAGTGTTTTCCCTCGTCTTTGTAGTGCTATGAGAGCGATGAGAAGACTGGGAGGCATATATTTGTGTCCTTTCACTGTCTGTTTTAATCTACAAAATCTCTACAAAGACAAATCGTGGAGTGAGTTGAGTAGTAGGTTACAGATGAAAAACTAATTTACAAATGCATAAGGATGGGGAGAGGGAAAGGAGAGAAATGCATGGGTTGCCTGGTGATCTGCTAAGCGCTGGAGTATATTGTAGAGCTTAAGGATCAGATGTGCGATGGGATAACTTCTGACTTGTCCTCTCTTTAAAAGGAAAATCACAGGGTGTTTTATTAGTCCTGGAGAGACTGCCTTCACTGTCTTAGAGGGCTGTGTTACCACTCTTAATGTACAAAGCACAAATTATGTCCTCCCTGTCTAAGAAAACCACTTCTGTTCAGCCTTTGCTGGTCTGTTGGATCCTAAGGCCAGGTTTTGCTATGTAAAGCAGAAGACATCGTTGCGTTTTATTTCAGACTGAAGTACGTTCTCGGACAGATAGCTGATGCATTAACCTGTCAAGCATCCTTACTGTGTGTTCAGTTATATGTCCAGGCCCTCAAATGGGGAAAAAAACCTTTGGAAAACCTGAGTTATAATCTCTGGGACTGCAGTGATAGGTAGGTAGGTGATTTGGTCAGGTTAGAGACTCTGCGCTGAGGCGTGAAGCTCTGGCTGGGTCCTGAGGGTGGGCTTGGAGCAGGGTGGCAAAGTGGCAGCACGGTATCCCCTTTTCACAGGGGGATGGAGTGGCTGGTCCAGAGTCACCTGAGGACATCTCCAGCAGATGCCAGGAGCTGATTCTGCATCTCCAGGGGCCTCTCCCTCTTCCCACTTGGCAGGAGCTTTGGGAGCTGAGGTCACCCAACCGAGGGGCTGGGGGACCCCTCTCCCGTCTCGCGAGCCCTCCGCAGGGTGGTGGCAAGTGGGGTGGGTGCCAGGCGGCAGCCCCTTCCCTCCCCTGAAGCGTGGCCCTGGCAGCTCCAGCGCCTCCGTTACTCTGGCAACAAACTGCGATCAGACAGCACCAAGCAGCTGAATTCAGCCCCTTGTTCCAGGAAAAATGCTCTCATTGAAGCCGAGCCGGAGCAAAACTCTCCTGCCTTCATTCTGCTGAATGACACCGACATCCATTTGTGCACTTATTAGTTAGTGCGTGTGTGGTGGCGAGCGCGGAAGGAGGTGCCCCGCAGAGAGGGAGCGGTGGGCACAGCCGCATCCTAATCAGGACCACCGAGTCGTGCGCCCCGTGCCGTGTCCCTGGTATTTGGAGGTGGCCGAGCCCCAGGGGATGTAGAAAGGAGATGAAGGCTGGGGGAGGTGAGAATGCAAGGGAGCCCAGGGATGAACAGAGTGGGGAGATGCTGGGGAAGAGGTAAGAGAGACCGGCTCGCAGTGTGGGGAACTGTCACCGAGGCAGAGGGCTCGACACAAGAGGGAGATGGAAATTCTGCCCTCATCCTGCCAGAATAAAGAAAGTCTTGCAAAGCACTTCTCTCTCTCTGCCTGTTTGTCAGCTTACAGTGGTAACAAAGGCATTTGTAGCGCTGGGGATGTGCTGCTTCTCTGGGATCGAGGGAGCTGCCCAGAATGATAATTGGGTGCTTTTTCATTTTTTTTTTTGAGAAGCTAACAGGCTACTGCACAAAGTAATTAACCGGACAGATGGATACAGCAGAATTCGTAAATGTCGACAGCAACAATAAGGCATGGGTTTTTTTAAAGGCCTTGTGTCAGCAGAAGGGCTCCAAGTTGGGGCTAGCTTTCAGGGAAGCAGCTAAAATAAATGAGACTTTAAAAAAATTAATAATCTTGATAGCTGCAAATGATGCAGGTGTCTGGTGGTGGCTGCAAGGATAGCCAAGAGATGGAGGGGAGAGCAAAGAGGCCAGGATTTCAATATACCTCCGTGCTTGTGTGTATATTTTGTTTTGTCTATGCAGAACGTCTCCTCTTAGTGCATGTAAAGTGGTAGTTTCTCAACAAATGGGTGAGAGGACTTGAAAAAAATGTGGTTGCTGCAGTACCAAATCTGAACACTGCGTTTTTCAGATTGTTACCTATACTCTGGGACCATCGGATCTGTTTCAAGATGTCTTTAACTGGTGATCAAAATGCTTATTTTGCTCCCGCCTGGTAGAGTTTGGTTAAAGAGGGAAGGCGTGTGTTTCTCCCACACTTAATAACCACTCCTTTCAAATGTCTGGGTCTTTCCTGTGCAACATGTCGGTCTTTTCAATCCTTGTCATTTGCTGGTTTCTTGTGGCAGTGAGCGCCACAGGTTTAATTATATGTGGGGTGTTCTTCACTTTGTGTTGAAGAAATGCTGGTCCCTTCCTACAGCAGTAGCCTCCCGGTTGATGGCCTGTCAACGTGATACCAAAGGCGTATGAAAGGCAAAGCGGAGGGCATGGCTGTAGGCAAGCAGCTCACGCAGAGCTCGCTTGAGTGCCTCTGGACCATGCTGCATGGTGCAATTAGTCTGACCTAAACGAGAGCAAAGCGCTGGTGTTGATTTGTAACAGGTTATTGGCTCTGTGCTGCTGTTGGTCTGTCCAGCAAGACTTGGAGGAGGATGTCCTCCAGCATCAGCGTCCCAGGAGACATGCTAAAGGTTAGGCGAGAAGCCCGTTTTCCCTGACAGCTCAGTGTATGTCATAAGAACATCCATCCTCCAGATGAAATATTGTAGACACGGGGAAAGAAACTTGTTGCAAAGGTTTTCCTCGTGAATACAGCCGGCAAACAGGTGTTGGGGCTTGTTGGCAGCTCCAGCCCCGTTCCCACCTCCTGGCGGTTGTGGCTCTGTCCTTGGTGCTGGGCTCAGCTGGAGGCGGGGGGGACCTTGCCCCAGGCCCGGAGGGAATGGTTTGGTTTTGGGGTTTTGTTTGCTTATTTGTTTGTTTTTAGCAGCATAAATGTGTGCCCTCATTAGGGCTGGAAGAGCGTGGTTTATGGCGTGGGGGTTACGGTAACGTCACGGGACGCGCAAAGTCTCCGCAAAGATTTTGATGCCGCAACCCAAGGAGAGCAGATCCCCAGTCATCTACAGACTCTTCCTGTTCTTTAAATGTCAGTCAGGAATTGGGACAAGTTGTACCAACTGCATAAGTGGGGGCATATGGGGAAAAAAAGCACTAAAAACTGGCGTTGTATTAGTGTGGCAAACTTTGAGGGAGAGAGGGTGAGTGAAACATGAGAGATGAGTGGTGTGCAGCATCTCCTGAATTTGTAACGACCCCTGCCTGGCTGAAACACTCACTGGCAAAGGGAACGTAAAGCATTTGGCAGATCAAACCCTGTCAAGGAAACAAGGAACAGCGGCAGGGGTACCTTGCCTAAATCGTGCTTGGCTAATCAAGTTAACCATTTTCGGGGATTGTGATTAGACTGTTCAGTACCTTGATGACAGAAGCACCTTTCCTATGGCTTGTGCTTCTGGTTTCCTTGTAGAGGTACCCTGCTTTCCCTACCCTGAATATTTTTGTTGTGGTGGTGGTGTTTTGTTTTGTTTTTTAAAGACATTGCGTTGGAAAAGGTTTGATTTTCAGGTTTTTTAATAAAATAATAATAAAAAAAAC